>JAODLL010072085.1:0-16546 GCA_026546735.1 Forbesichthys agassizii | reverse complement strand
ATATATACACACACACATATACCTTTCTCCCCTTTCTCATCCTCTCACTTTGTTCAGGTTCAACATATAGTTGGTTTGAAACCTTAAAACACAAGTAGCTATTATAATGGTATTGACTGAGTGTCCGTGTGCTGTCATAAGAGGACAATAAAGATAACTGCAGGCATTGTGAATCAGTCACATCTGACATCCACGAAGAACAACACATTGAATATTGTACGCATGCATATACTAATACATATATTTTCTATACTTGCTATTCTTACTTACTTAATCCTTATATTTCTAAAGTGGTCATCTGTATAGGTGACACGTTACAATACAAATCTTGCAAAGATATTTATTATTTGACAATATTCAGACTTATGTTTTTGTTTCATCATTGTGGTAAAGAATAGTTTTTGTTAGATGTGTGTTAAATAATGTAATAACTTTTTAATTGACTTGAATAATTAAATATTTAAGCACCGTCAAATCATGAGCATTTCATCATTCTCTGCAAATTGTAAAAATAATGCTTTATTGAGTACAAACTCTTTGACCAGCTGAACTGAGTACAAATAGAATAAGCAAATTATCAAATTACTTTCACTCTGTTTAATTTAAGAATAATCTGTACAATTGAAACCTCTGGTCATGCCATGGCCATTCCTGTCTGCTTAGAACAGCATGATACAGTAAACATATCATTCAACCACAATTTGCCGTTCACCCAGAAGAATTCAGAAAAACATAAAAGCATTGCAGTCTTGTTAGAAGCAATCTTTCTGTGATAAATGTTTAATGGAGAATGCAACAACCATAGTCTACAATGCCGGTAAGACTATTCTAAAGCCTGAAAATAAATGAGTGGTCATACTTTACAGATTACATGCCATAACTAAAAAGCATGACATTTTGTCATAATGCTAAAGTAATAAATTAATAAATACATGGCTAAGAATACTGATAAATAATCTCAAACTGGGATATGTGTTAATTCATGTTTTATTTAATGTACTCTATAGACATCTAACGTTCAGGTGACTGCAGAGACAATGAACCAATGACTTCTAAAGTGGCTGTGAAAAACACTTTCATATGCTGCCCACTAGCATGATAAAATACTATATGTAAACTGTCACTCACCAAAATTGATATGAATGTACAACACCTCTAATTTACTGTAGTCATCTTCTTTCTATTTTTTTATTATTATAGTTTTATTATTTACTACCGTACTCACCTTTCCTTACAGTATGTCATATTCTCCTGACTTTTGCCTTTTTCTCATATTAACACATTAAGCCATGGCTTTGCAAATACAAATACTGTATTTAGCTCATATAGTGTATAGCAACACAACTCACATGATAAGCATTGCAGTTGCAAGCACATATTTTCATGAACAGACTTCTCCACACACATTAACCTCCTGAAGGGGGACTGATTAACATACCTGAATGAGATCATAAATACAGTACATCACATTGCTCCTACAGCCTTGATCAATAACGACAGGACTACCTTTGCAAGCATAAGCTTACATTTACATGCATGCTAGAAGAAAAACGCACACTCGGATGACTCAGACACTTGGCTCAGGTAGTATCCATATCAAGTCACTGGTGACGTATGGCAGAGCAGACCCGTGTCAGACATGAATCACACCCTCGCTCTTAGCTTCACTGCCCGAGATAATCTATATCTCTCTCTCTCTCTCTCTCTCTCTCTCTCTCTCTCTCTCTCTATCTATTATTTGCATTTAATATGATAGGCTGTCATTTGGTAGTCTAAGTATGAAAGTAATTTTAGAAAGAATATTAATCTTTGCTTACACCTAACATACCTATCTATCTATCTATCTATCTATCTATCTATCTATCTATCTATCTATCTATCTATCTATCTGAGTCCATTTAGACAAGTCAGCAGAAAGCAGTGAAGACGTACTGTGTAATAATCTGGATAAACTAACTATCATTCCCTAACAAAGGTGTGTGCTGGCCTGCTGCTTGACGTGTGGCTCCACATCCCTGCATGTCCGTCACTCTGCCTTGTCCCCCGCCTGCCTCCGGTATGCCTCATTGAGCAGCTGTATCTCCTCCCGGTAGCCTGAGTTCTCTTGGGTCTGCCGGCGACTGTTCTGCCGGTGAGCCTCCACCGTGTCAGGAATGCTGATGTTGATGCTGTCTGTCTCTGCTGCCCCGCTGCCGGGGATGAGCAGCGAGTAGGACGCTGTTTCCCCAAGGTCGCACGACACGAAGCGGTTCTCCCGCCGGGAGTAGCGCAGTGACGGGGAGCGGGCGTGGGCAGAGGACTGGCTGATGTTGGAGACAATAGAGACGCTGTCCATGGCCTCCTCATTGTCGCAGATCTCCAGAACTTCCAGGTGGATCTTCACGTTGGTGTCCCCCACCCCGGTGCCCATGCCCATCCCCATGTCCTGCCCCACCCCGACAGCATCTACGCTTTCCTCTGCATCCTGGCCAGAACATGTGCCGTCCATGCTGGGCTCATGGCCAACAGATTTGGAGCGGTACACTTCCACCTAAGCAGATGAGGGAGGCAGGGAGAGGGATTTGTACTGTTGTATCACAGACCATATCCACAGAGAGGCATAGGGTAAGCGCAGGCTGTATACCTCACACTGTAATTATGGCTCTGTTCCATTTAGTTATACTGTACCAGTGGCATACAAATGGGCCGAACATTGATGTTATGAGCTACACCTGTATTTTCCCTACTGTCTATGTGAAAAAAGGTCCATTTACTCTGACTGTAAGTGCCATGTCAAGGGCATGGCTAAAGAATGTTTATGTATTTAAATTAAATATAGGCTTAGTTGCAGCCTAGTTAGAATTCCACCTGCCTGCCAACAAGTCTGGCATCGTTTCTTATTCAAAAGTCTAGATGTTATTTTATTCATGGTTCTGGCAGTGGGTGGAGCTCCTCAGTGAACGATCCAAAAAATCCTAAATAAATATTTGCATCCATATTGACGATACAACAGACCTCAAAATGTGCATATTAGTAGCCATTACCTAATTACAATATTTACATTTTTGCTACGAATAGAAAATTGCAGACAAAAGAAGTACCAACTACTCTATGCCCTGCACCAAAAATTCATATAAGAGTATATCTCTGGCTATAGGGCAGATCTAGCTACTAACAGGTAAAAATGCTACAGTTGTCTTTTGTTTATGGATGGGAGCGATAACGCATTCATCTTAGCGAGTCATTTGTAATGTTCGTTGGTTCGTTTAACTCGTTAAAAATGATTAACGCAATGGACGCAACACTCTCTGTTGGAGCCACTTTCTACTTTGGGTTTCACTGTAGGTAAGAGGCCGGGACACTAGGTGGCAGTAAGCCATGCCACATGACATGTAGGTGTGCACAGGTACAGGGTTGGTTTTTCATGAGGAAGCACACAGTTTTTTGACCGTGTTAGCGGATAGTAGAAGTGTTGGGTATTCACACTGGGTGTATACGAAAGGAATGAAAGGAACGTCAGTTTAAAGGAATCGGGAGCAAAAAGGAATCTGAAATGAAGAGGAGTAAATACGACTTGACATAACCGCTGAGAACGGCAGCACATGTCAGAACATGCATAATAATCGTAAATCAACCACATAGTGACTATCAAGGCTGGTCTAGGGAATATACACTACACTATCTATCTCCTTTGAAAGTACTACATGTTGTGGCAAGCTGTGAGTGTGCTGAATGCGCCAATTTATACGAGCAAAGAGACTGGAATTACAGCATGATGAAGGATAACGGTTATAGATTTGAATAGTTTCCTGATTTTGCTTTGGACTACAGCAGTGGTGTGTACAATTTTCACTTAAATTAATAAAAATACAACCGAAGCATTTCAACTTTAGTAGCTAATAGGTAGCCTACCATACAAAAGCAAAAACACCCAGGTTATTATTGACGTGACTCGAGGTTACAGGATAGAATGTAATCTTCTGTGTGCGTGCTAGTGCATCTTGCTTGTCGTCTGCTATCGTTAATGTGGTTTAAATGTGTTCGTTGTACTTTTAACTTGTGTTACTTTCAAGACTTCTGATTCTGAACCGTGGTAAGGACCTCTGGTTATTACAATAGCTGTATGGTATCATTCCTCCAGGGACATTATGTGACATAACGTTGGATTTGTTTTAAAAAGAAAATGTTTATTAAGCTGCCAGGTAAAAATGTAGGCTATCCCACAAACATGTATCGAACTATCTCACCTTTCCTTCACTCTCTCTACCGTCAGCTATTCAGCTTCTTTTATATACACCATCCACATGTAGATATTGTGCTACGTGACTATGTCACAGCTACCCTTACTCTCTAAACACTTGCAGCATAATGTATATGTAACACCTGGCTGCTTGCATTGTCTATCTCTTCCCAATATATTTAAAGTTAGGATAGAAGTGTTCTCTTTGATGTTCCAAATGGTTGGATCGTTTAAAAGTGTCTATATGATATTTTTAAAACATTATTATAGGAGGCAATCAACTACTATTTTCAGGTTGTGGTGCAAGTGTGTGTTGGGCCTGGGTTCGGATCTGGCCTGAGGTCATTGCCCGATCCTTCCCTGATATCTCTCTCACCTCTCTCTCTCTCTCACCTCTCTCTCTCACTCTCTCTCTCTCTCTCTCTCTATACTGTCCTGTCTATAAAGAATAAAAAGCACCAACAAATGTAAATGCGATTAATCGCGATCAATCACAGCAATTTTGAGCGATTTATTTGTTTCTTTTTTTTTATCGATTCCCAGTTCTACTTTTATTACAGTAATCATGAATGTAGTCAACAATACTATATATAATATATACTAATAATATACTGTACAGCTGGCCATGTTGACATTACAGGTAATAGGGCTGTGTTACCTTCCTAGCACTGTTGGGGGAGATTCTGAGTCCATCACTGCTGACCTCATAGGTGGAGAGAGAAAGGGTCTTCCCTGTGGGAGCTTGAAGAGATACAGTGCCCTGGAAGGCACACAGTGGGACTGATAGACCACCTGTAGACCGCTGGACAGCAACATAAGACACAAAGCAAAATACAAATAAACTGTGAGTGTAAATATAGTGTGCCCTCCATATTCCCTCAACACATATTACATTTTCGGTACAATGGTCAGTATGGCTCAGTTCTTATTATCACTTCTAATGGGCTTGATGGGATTGTTTTCTGAAATGTGATGGAGCTGAGCCAATCACAGTACAGTATTTGACCAATGCCCATAGTGGGCTTCATCTTTAATACTAGCCAAATAGAGGTTCTCATAAAAGTCTAACTTTAAGTATCCCTCCAGAAGTAAATAGGGAACACCAGAGCCATGGAAAGAACAGAGTTATGCCATCTACAGTTTTTTTCACAGCAATAGCGGATTGTGGAGCCTCAAAATAGTTCCTGGAAGTTAGCCTAAATACTAAAAGTACCCTGTACATTTTATTTTAAATGTAAATCAGTGCATTTATTGACTACTAATAGAGAATATAGTTCTTGGTGCACCTAAGAAATGCCTCCCCAAAATGGCTGATCATATGATCAAGATCATAGATGAACTGGCCAATATGCTAATGATTTACATTATAGGGACTACAGTTGAAAATGTATTATTCTCACTAAAACTGTTGCAATACATTTATTGTGAATGTTCCCTGAATGTTCCCCCCATTATTAAATAGTTATTCCAGTTACAGTATAGTGTCCCCGCCTCAAGTTGTAGTGGAAGCCACTTACTATTGTGTAATGTATACTTAGTGAGCTTTCCTTTGGCAAACCAGCAACAGCCTACGAGTGAGATGTTGACCAGAATCAATCGGCAGCCGAGACGTTTTTGTCAGAGGCTTCCTTGCACTTTAAAAGACCACTTTGTTGATCAAATCTGCCATACTGGCTCTTCCTGTCACAGTACTGTATCTCCCACCACTTTGATTCACGAGAGCTCTTTGTACCACTGCACGACCAGTAATCATAGTACAGAATACCCTTTAAGGCGTAATGGCTTTTATGCAACCATGGTTATGTTACTAATGTGTGCTCACTGCAAATGTGTTGTTGAACGTGCTAAAAGAAAACAGAGAACACAAACTGTTTGCATCTGTGTACTGTAACTGGGATTTACTGGGAAGTACTTCCCCATCAAGAAGTATACATGAAATAACCTGCCAACCAATGTTCATCATATATCCTCAACAGTGGTTGTGTTGATATATAAGTGTGTAAATAATGCAAATAATCTTCAAGGGACAGGGAAGTAATATGGAGAGACACTGGGGTGACTGGGACATGTCTCAAGGAGAGCAGCAAATGTTTATCTCTCTTATGTCTCTTACGTCTCCACAGAGAGTGAGAGGGAAAGAGACAGATTTAGTCTGCCGGTCGACATGTTTTGCAAAACACATTGCAACATGGAAAAAGGCCCGAAGTGAAAATTGGACACTTACAGTGAAACAGAGATGAAAGCAGAAAGTGTGAAAAGGAAATGATGATCCGGTGATGATATGTTATTGTCATTTTTGCTTTTTTTAAGGAACATGTTCATCCAATCAGAGATTTGTCCAGAACTTATTATTGGTTTTAGCTGCTTGAATCCTTGCAACAAAATATCATCATTCTTAAAGGTATGCTGTTTCCCAATCACACCTATCATAGGTGTGCTTGGGAAACATACATGGCTTGCAATCCATTTCCCCACACACAATACATGTGCCAATACATTTACAAATACATTTATGTATGTATTCAGAACTGACCTGAGGTAAACACAACATTAAATCACACGCCTGCACACATAGACCAGCATGGCTACAGGGATAAAAGCCTTTCCATCCTTCTGTATTCATGTTTTACTTGTATTTGAATGCCTGCCGGATCTCCATTTTCCCCGAGAGAGCACCCTGGCCCTGTGCTTGTTAACAGTGTTTAGAGTCACAGAGAGGGTAAAGATGTCTTTAAGCTCTAAATCCACCTTTCCCTGTGGATGCTTAGGGCCAGAAGGGCTGCCGGTAAGGGAAAGGGAGGCTAGGTAATGACATCTAGCCTGCTAACGAGGAACAAAACACTGCCAGGAAACACTATTAATCACATGCTACCCAGGCCATATGCTGTGTTGTCTTGGTGTGTGTCTGTCTACATACTGTACATGTAATACATTTATCCAGTTATATGGTACTGTACTGTTTTAAAATACACCCACACATGACAAAGAGACAACATAATCAAGATATCATGAAAATAACAATCTTGCAGGATGCATATTCAAACATAATGCGTGCTCGTGCAGAGTCACTGAATCATACTAGGCAAACCGTACATGATTCAATGTCAGTGTGTGGCTGTGTATAGATGCACACTTGATGGATTAAATAGCCTCTGGCCATCTTCCTCTGTGTGTGTGTGTACGTGTGCGTGTGTGTGTGTGTGTGCATGTGTGCGCAGGCGCATACATAAATGATGGTCGCGTGACTGCTCGTGTCGCAATTTGTTTAGAGTTCACAACCAGCCCAGTGTCGGGGTTCAGAAACACGCAATTACTGTTCCTTTCAGTGGTGACGCCTTCTGTCGGAATACAGCACTCTGGACCAGAAGAGCCTGTACCTCCATCTGTTCCCGTCCACCCTGTCGTGATCTATTAAACATGAACATTTTCCACATATTTCTTCTTTTGTTTTTGGTCAGACAAATGTTCTTGGAGCCAATGTACAACAATGCACATTGTAAAGTTATTTAAGCTTGATAAAGACCTCTGGAAGCGGGGCTATATCTCGTGAGGGACAGTCTTGTCTTGCTTTCAAGACCTCAGTTAAAGATTTAGCAGTTCGGGCTGCAAATGGCTCAGTGAACGGCCATTGAGCAGCAAACTGGGCTGAATTCTGTCACACAACTGCTCTTGGGATTCAAAACGGTGTGAATGTACATTATCTATCTACTGTGTGCTACACAGCATGTTTACTTCCATACTCCAGACAGGCGTAGGAGATAAAGGCCATTTCCTTTTCAACAGAAGGCAAACACACATCTCCATAGTTAGTGTAATTATAGTGCAGTAAGAATAATATAATTATAATTGACCTGGCAGATTCTGTGTAAGCTGCTGTGCGTGGTGTTTTGCTAACAAGTGTTTGACTAATCAAGTAAGGAAACTCTGTTAGTAAGGCCCTCCATAACCTTACAGACCCAGCACAAGGCTAATGTGCTCCGTGCTAACATGGCAGCTGTGTGAACAGTGTATGTATACCACACCTGTCTGGGCGTCCGCTCCGATTTACTCCTGCACCACTCCCAGTCACTGAGCTCGATCGTGCGGCACTCCTCATGCGACAGCCTCCTCTCGGGCCCCTCGAACACCGAGGAGGTGTCCATGAGGTTGTGGTCCTGGGACGGAACGTGGCAGAAGCTGTCCTCGTCTCCATGGCTACCACCGGGAAGCGAGGCACAGTCGGCGAAGGCCTCCCCGCCCCCGGGCTCCGCGCCCAGACGAACGCACGAGAAGCTGTCCGCTGGACCAGTGTGGCCCAATCCAGCCTCCAGGTTGGATGGCCTACTGCTGTCCAGCACATGGGCACGGTTGTCGGGTAAATCACAGTTAAAGAGGTCATGGTAGGAAGGCTTCTCCATAGACGGGCTGAGATCAGACATGGGGGCGTGTGAGAGTTTGTACACTCTGTAGCCTTGCCGGAGGGACAACGTGAACTGGAACCTCCTTTTCATAGCTGTGAAAGCACTCACGGTCAGTTGCTTTGCTCTAAAATGTCACGTCAAGTTTTCCGTGAAACTTGTGCATGAGCTCGTGTACAGTATGTGGTGGTGATACGTGTGATGCTGGTTTACCTGAGGGTCCCTGAGTTGGATCCCGTTGGCAGTTAATAAAGCACCCGCAAGGCATGTGGATCCAGCGCTCAGACAGCACAAAGAGAGGGGTGACCGCCGGGGCCAGCAGGGTCAGAAAGAACCCCACGGTCTCCAGAGACGAGCTGCCTGCGTTTACTGTGTGTCGCACCAACACCTGCGCCTGGGAATGACAAGTAACTGCTTAGCATTTTACAGTAAAGAGGCTGAAATCGCAATTGGCTAGTCAGCTGGTGACATTAATTATAAGCCAAAACGTGCACTGTTAAGATCAAATATACATTTCCTTGAATTTAGAGAGTATATCCTATATATGATTTATATATGCAACAGGCGGTCTAGCCGTTCCAGTAATGTTGATAGCATTTATGCCCATTAGTTATAATTATAAGTATCCAAATGTTTGTCCACATAATATATTCTCTAATATATCACAAGGTGTATTTCTTTTAAAATAATATAATTGGTATTTACATGCTTATTTACTCTTACCATCATTGGCATCCACAAAATAACACGAACAACAGCCAAAATCATGGAGAAGCGCTTTTGAGCAAACGCCACTGCCGTGTCCAGTGGTCTCTGCTCTCTGACAGACGCCGTAGTCTGGAACGTGTCCACTTTCTTTTCGGCCTCTACTCCTGTCCCAAACGACCCTGGCGAGCTCAAGTCATTATTGTAGACACTAAAACTTCTGTTGAGGCTGTCCCGGGAGAAGGGCGGGAGCTCACAAGGCGGGGCAGAGCCACTCGCTATCTCCAAATAGCTCGGGTAGAATACGGTTCTCTGAGGCTCCCTGGAACACAACAGCTGATACGTAAGAGGAAGAAAGAAAAGTAACATGGCGCAAAAACACAGGGAATACAGAGAGAAAAGTAAGAGGATGTAAAAACTGTCACTGTTTGGGAAGCAGCCGAGAGAGGCAGGCGTAAATCTGCCCCATCCGCATACAGGCAGCACACTGACGGACAGGCTGACAGCCCAGACTGACGCTATGGCCCACATGACTCTCAACGGCCGCTTGGCAGACTGAAGTACCCCGAGCCTTTTGGTGACATAGAAGGTGTACGCTGCAATTAGGCAAGCCTTCAAGTTACTAGAAACCCCCTGGAACACGTAGAGGAGACCAGATAAGGTGCACAGGCTACCCGACTCTCCAGCGCCTTCTTCTTCCCACTGGAGAAGCGTAAAAAGCGAGAGAGGGACCACGCTCAGGAGGTCGTCCACTGACATGGAAGCCACGATGAGACACAGAGATGTTTTTCTCCTCATCCTGAGCAGCGAGAGGAGCGAATAGACTCCTCCAAAGAACGTGGCAACGGCGATTGTTACACACAAGCCGAAAAGCACCAGGCGAATCCGCCTTTCCACCTCCAGAGCGCCGGTCTTATCGTAGGAGGCCGTGGACAGGTAACTCCTGTTGGGCGCCGGGAAACTGACGTGCGTCGAGGACATTTTCATTGAACAAAGTTTGTCTCACTGGCTCTTGAAGCAGCACTTTTACGAGAAGGTGCAAGTCAATCGGTTCCACCTCATACGCATTTACAGTAGGGTATTACGCAGCAGTGACGATGTTGTGGCACAACTGTGCAGCGTCTAAAATTAGTTGGGGGGCGACGAAGGAAGCGTGGATTAACATTTCCCCTGATCCAAAAGAGAAACGAGAAGCCCACCGTTCCTGTCCCTGTTGTGGTCCACAAGGAATGCTTTGCTGGCTGGCTGTGATGTCCAAACTGCACAGCGCGGACACCGAGCTGTACACGCTGAATACACCCCCCGAATACACACGCGGGTGCTTTCGTCATCACTCATTTCTCTCAATTGCAATCACTGGGGTTGGGCAGCATCTACTAAAGACTGTAGTGTGTCGCTGTTTTCTGTATCACTGACACTGACATGTCTTCATGCTATGTATGTGAACATACATAGTATGAATTTTCAGTAGGCCAATGCAGGTCAGTGGGCCAGGGGTATTTGTGTTTGAGTTTAACTTCATTTAAATTATTAAAAAATAAAATATTTTAAGTGATACATTATTTATTATTACACAATCAAACATTTAATGTTAGATCCAGATTAGGTTTGCAGGTAAAATAATGTGTATGGTCATATTTTGTGTCTGCATTACACTTACATGTGTGTGTGTTACATACAGTAACACACATTCTTATATAGATTAAATACTTTATAAGTACAGGGACATGTAATAATGCACCTCAAATTAAATTAGATTACCTGCCATTGAATATTATATTTTTTGTATTTTAATTTTGGCATCCGAATGCCAAGCAGGAAAATTGGGTCATTGGCTCAGTAAGATATTACATAGATATTAAGATATTATCCAAATCAGATTTAATGTGAATATTGTTATGAGCCTGAACCCACTGCAAAATCCCTGTGTGTCTTTATAGGTGAAATGTACCTTGTGTTGTCCTTGTGATGCCCAAGGACCTTTTCCCTGAAGGATTTGTTCTGTTTGCCTACATGGGGGAAACAGATGGCTAAATATTAAATTAGTACTAGTGTTGCCATAATTTACATTCTAATAATAATATAGGTTATATGACACCTCAACAGTCTCAACAATTTATATTCACTTATCAGAGTTTGTGGTAATGGTACATGGAGAAAGTTAGCCAATTTCATTGTTTCAAATGACTCAATGTAGATAGTCTGCCATTGGCTCTGCTCAATATCTTTTCATCCTTGTGCAGTATATTGATGTAAATGTAAATGTGACTTTAAGTGCTTTTGGCTCCAGCACCGTGATTGGATTACAGTTTGGAGCAACATGATTTACAGCCGGTTTAATGACTACAGTCTCTCTGAGCACTGGCCAAAAGGCCAAGGGACACAGACAGAGACACAAGAGGACAGAAATTAATTTAAAGCCCAGACACACAAATAAATAAAGTGCACACATAAAAGTAAAACCTTACTGGTCTTGTAACAACATCAACAACAGTTATCATTTTAATAAGATTATATTCTGCATAACATTGTTGATTATATTTTAGGTTTGTGAGCATACAGCTTTCTTATGGCTTGTCTTTTCAGGGAAAAAATAAACATTGTGTATTGATTGATTTATTGATTCATTGATTTATTTATATTATGTTGTGGCTCTAAATAATTGCCCATATACAATTTAAAGTAATTTAAATGTTTCAGAAAAATAATATATATTCTACTTAAAGATGAGCAATTATAATCCAATACACTTCACATTTCTCCTCATGGTGTGCGAGCTTTCTTCTGTGTGTGTGCGCTGGTAAAGGATATGGTGTTTTCACAGCTCTAGCTCTGTAAATGCAAACACAAAAGTAACACTACACAACACTCTTCCAGTCTTGGCAATGTTCATCCAAAGCTTCTGGGGAAGTATTTTGTTTTGATGTTCAAATATCAACTATCTTTATCCAGCAGCTCTTACAACACCTTTACATTTAGGAGTGCTTATACAAAGAGACAAAGAAAACAGAACTAGTGAGACTGATATCATAAAAAGGCTAAGAGGTTTGATGGCATCTGTTAGAAAGAAAAAAGACTGAACCAACAAAATTACATTGCTTATTCTATTTAAATCTGATGCTTCTACGTATTTCAGCAGTTACATCATTAAAAATACAATAATACAATATAATTGTTAATATGAGCAATGTTAGCGAGCCATTGGTAGAACAAGTAAAATGATTTCTAATGCAAATTGATACTGCCATGCCTGCAGTTTGAGTATCAAGTTATACAAGACACTGATTACTTTTATGAGCTTATTTGCATAAATCTACTGTATCTGCATAACTCTGACACTATGATATACAGTAACTATAGATACATATAAAATGTTCCTTACACACTCAAGCTCACACGTTTATTGCTTGCGCTGCTGCAATGACACTCACAGCCTTATAGTATACTGGCCATATGGCCATATCCTCCAGTGGAGCAGATTAAATTTTATTATGCCTAAATATGCAGTGAAACTCTCCTATTTCTCTCTTTAGCTACCTCTCTCAAACCATCCACCTACTCAACCATTTTGATGTCACCCACCCCCACCCAATTTAGAAACCCAAACACATTGTTCCATGCACATAAACATGCATATATCAGCCAGAACGCATGATTACAACAGTCACATAACATTCTATTAAAGATAAAATAACAATAATGTAATTCTAGCTAGATGATAAAGATTGGCAAATCCATTATGAATGTTTGAATTACAACTTACAGAAGCAAATGCATTTTAAATGGCTGGTTCAAAAGAAATCTAATGAATATATTGTATTCAGTGGCACACTGCTGACTTGAATTGTATTTCCATATACTTTGACTCTAAATATGCTGTATTTTTTAACACCATTAGGAACATTCTGGCAATGTGATCAGCCCACTGATCTAGTTTCATTGCCATCTGATCGAGTTTTCCATTACAAACATATGCACAAGGCCTCACAGCATTATGGGACAATGCAATGGTGAAGGGATATATTTACACTGCATGTTGTGGGTGAGTGGTTTTTCCATGCCTCCACTCTAAATGTGTGCATGCCTATAGACTCCACTATATCATCACTTCAATTTGTTTAAAGTATAATTCAGAATGCAATAAAAACAACAAGTGTGTGATTTGTTTCAGGGGGAGTTTAGGTGCAAATGTTTGGCTTTCCCTCTCCACAGGCAATGCAATTAGAGATAATGGTGCTGAACATAGAGGTATTCCAGAAAATGGTTTAGTGAAACCCTGCTTTTTGGAATACAATCTGCTGACATACATTTAGACAATATTGATGCAATGTGTGCAAGTAAACAAGCATATTGGCTTTGTTTTACATTTGCATTCCAAACAAAAATCAAGGTGTTGGTTATTTCACAGTTTGTGATAGTTCACCCATAAGGACACATGTCCATGGTCTTATGGGCTACAGAACCCTGTGCCATTTGGCACATATATGCAAAAAGAACACATCTTCTGCTATTACATTAATATGTATCCATTACTTGCACTAAATCAGTGATGACGGTATAACCAGTTAGATAACTAACTTGTCCACAAGGGGGAGATATTGCATTATATAAAAGCTACCTCAAGAATACCGTGACTATAAACCACAGCTAAGAAAAACTTCAAGCCGGAAATGTCAGAGGAGAAGATAACAGATATGTTCTCTTTAATAATTTACACCTCGAGGTGTACTCTGTGTTTGGATGTGGTCATGTTAATATTTCAGGAAATCCATAGGTACTTTTTCATTGACAATCTTCAGGGATCAGCCTATACATGTTTTAGCATGGCTTTCATATTCAAACATATAGCACACTGTATTTTACAATCACATAATTAACAGGAAAAGGAGAGCATGATGAGCTAAAATGTGGTTTCCTAAATATAGGGAAACATAGCATATACTGTAATTGCCTGACATACTGTATGTATATAGAATGCAGTGTTTTACAGTTGCTTTTTGGAGAGTAATATGAAGGTAGGAGAAAGGTAATGTTTTTTCATGCATGTGTTCATCTATCCCATGTTTATCTTCTCTTGAGTCCCATATGAATGTTTATTTCCTTCTTAACAGGTGATCAAGTGTTCACCTGTTCATTAGACTCAATTAGAATCCCAGTCCCTGTGGGCCTTATCTTAACAATGTTTATATTATGATTCTAAATAAAGATTATTATTATTATTATTATTATTATTATTATTATTATTATTATTATTATTATTATTAAATTATTCCATAACACTACATACTATATAATATACTATACTATACAATGTACAATGTACAGTTTATAGCATATAGTATAGTATATATATATTGTAATACAGTATCTGTAAGTAAGTAGTATAAGTAGTATACAGTACATACAGTATATCATATAATTATACTGTATGTGTACTATATAGGAGGGGCAAATCAACTACAACATAAGTCACAGTCACAGGTGTCATTAGACAGCAAACATGTTTATTGTCTCAGGATACAGCCTTGGTAATCAAATGGGTAATATTGAAAATAACATCCAGGACTGGAGCACAATGTCTGACGCAAGGTAAGCATCAGTATATTATGTAATGTAAGGAACATCAGTAGCCAGAGAGAGCGCTGACTCCCTGCAGTTGACATGTTTGTTTGACTGACATTGTGGCAAGCTACCAGGCACCATTAGATTGCATGACTGGGCAAGCTTTTAATGTGCTCACAAATAGAAGCAACATGCTTCCCCAAGAAACTATTTGTCACCTTTCATTTATCACAGGAAAGTATTTAAAGCAAATTTTCATATCAATGGGGTCTTTTATCACATTGGATGGACAGTTTAAATTAGTGACTTAGACATTTATTTTTTTTCAAATAAGCTACAATAGGTTTATTTCACAGCAGGACCCAGGTCAGAATGTGACTATATTTTTATTATTGAACATTAGAAGGCAGTGGTTTCACATCATGGTCCAAACTAAGCAAACCCACCAGTCAACGTCGCATGGCTAAAAAAAGCGCTCCAAAGTTACCTTTTTTTCCTTTTTTCATACAGTATAGTAATATTTTACTGGGGTTATCGAAATAAAGAAACTCTGGCATTATGTACAGGTACTCACAAAAGAACTAACACGCACAAAAAAAAAAAAAAAAAAGTAAAAAGTGATATCCGCCCCATTATGTTGTGTCTTTTGATCAAACTTATTATGATTATTATATTTTTATGTTAATCTTATGTATTGCCTAATGTTACATGACAGGTCTGTGGCAAACACTTGTGTTCTCTCTTGCTATATTTCTTTAGGTTGCATTCTCATAGATTTAATAATAATATATAACCTGCCATTGGTCTAAGAAGCTCAAGTCCCTTTCAACTCTAAGCTTGGTCCACAACATTCAAAATTAGGACCACATTATATACTCTAGATTGTAGGTGAGGGCTAAAGAAAATGGATTTCTCAGTAAATCCCAGTAAATATGAATTGACTGGGAACACCATCACATGTAACATTAGATTAGAGGTTAGTGATGTACTGCCTTCTCTTTATCATCTATAAATGATATGTTCTGTTCGGCTATTTGACTTTGCTCTTATAAATTCATTTATCTGTCACCACCTTCAGTCCTGTTCCCTGCCTTTCATTCCAGCGAACATTGTATATCACCAACACTCCTCGTCTGTAATTATTTTGTACATTTATTATACAGTACGTGTGTCATTAAACATGTATTTGTTTTGTCTCAACTAGTCCTGCAGAGCCAGCATTTACTTGCACACAATCTGGAACACAGCACTGGATAACTGAATCAAGATCCACCTACTTAACAAGAGAGGTATTTTGATAGACATGCATGATGACCAACTATGTAACTCAATGGTCATTGAGTTGGTAAACTAAAACTATCTGGGAAACTGAATGACACAAGTCTGGATGTTTGCAGATCTTGTAAATCTGTTCAATATGTAGGCTACGGTTACTGCTTAAAATAAACGTAAAGAATGAGATTAGTAAAGCACTGCTCTAGTGTTGTACTAGATTTACACATACAGAGTTGTGAGTGACAGTGCTAACAGCCAATGAAAATCTGCTACTCCACTTCCTGATAGTGCTGATCAAGCTTACATGGGTATATCAATCAATCAATCAATCAATCAATCAATCTTTATTTATATAGCACTTTTCATACAAATTCATGTAACACAAAGT
>JAODLL010072074.1:0-16546 GCA_026546735.1 Forbesichthys agassizii | reverse complement strand
TGTTTTTCTGTTATAGGAAATTAAAACCTCTCATTTTGGATTATAGTTTTGTGTCTTGTCGTTCCCGACCGTCACACTTGGGCACTCAAGACAACAGCATAATGGAGGTGAAAGGGAGCATATTTGACTAAATCTAAAGCTCCCTTCACACTAACTCAATGTATCAGGTAAAAACAAAACAGCTTTATTCTTTTCACCTTTTTCTGTTCACACTAGTCTTAAAAAGGTCCTTACCACCAAAATCCATTCACATGGTTTCTATAATACGTTTGTACATGTTGAGGTTAAATACTATCAGAAAAAGTTTTAAACATGAGGGAACTGTTATCCCCCGACCACCCCAATACAAACATGTATGAAAGTCCCCCGTCTAAAACACCAGGTTTGCTTTTTGGACTGCATGTGTCCACGACAGATCATACACTCTAGCAAATAGAATTTCTCTAAACGTGCAGATGCTCACTGCCTAGCAACAAATCGTTAACGGCATACACCGTGTCCTGGATGCGACAGCAAGAGAGCATCTGACTATGGCATCAGACGCTCTATGTCCAGACTGAATCCGTCTGTTACAACATGTTAACAAACCACGTAGCCTACCTATTAGCAGTAGCACACTAGAGCATACACCTTTTCCATATTCACAATAGTTTATTATGACGGGGGCAGGTACAGATGTCACTCATTGTTGTAAGCCACACGTAGTATACAACCACCACCTCTACTTTGTAAAATATGCTAACTAGCTTGCCAGCTCTGTTGAGCATGCTAATAGAAAACAATCTCCCCCCCAGCCAGCTGCCACATTAGGTAACTGAATGGACAGTCGTCCATTTCAACCATTAAATATAGCCTAGTTCTATGGTCTTAACGCGAGCGACAGAAAGAAAATATAAACAGGGCGTCTGACAAAAGTTTGCTCAAAATGACGCGCCGCATTGCGTAGCTTGCGTCTAGTTAGTACATTATAACATAAAAGATGGCAATCAAACTGCTTTTGTCGCTGACGCTTACTCGCATCCAGTTAGGACACGGTGACAGCCTACGTTTAAAGTGTTTAAACTTTACATGTATCGTTTTTGAAGGTCTATGTGTAGGCCTAGCTGACTTGAACAACATACATTACAGACTACGATTGTGTTACAGACAGTGGGTTTATGAGTTTGTTATGCATGAGTACGTTACTGGTGGTAGAACACTAATAGTAGAGCGATATAAAAATAGATGGCGCTGTTTTTAAAAGAGAGAGAGAGATCCCTGTTTGTAAGTTTCATATGGCAGTTCGATGTTAAATTGTATTAAGTGAATTTAGTAGTCCTACCGGTAGCAGTTTAGTAGTTTGTCTTTTGCTAGCTAATTCCCAAAGAGCGTCTCCATTTGATTTTGGAAATATCCACAAACACATTGAGACACGATTGTTCTTGGTTTTAGTCACACAGGTCATTCGAAACTTCAAACTTTCTCCGCAGTCATGATTACATTTTTCGCTGAACACATATAGGCAGCCTACTGCGGTATTTTGGTTTTTCTCCTGTTTTGACAATCTCTCCTGTATTTCTGTCGCAGCCCATACGTAATTTCTTACACATACCATTAATGGCAATTTTGCACTGCCATGCCGCTGCTGGCTTTTCTGCAACCGGCTCCAGTAATTAATAATGTTTTTAAATACGTGGAACCAGTTCTAGACTGGGCACCGGCACGTCACACGCACTGGTACCAGGCGGTGGAAAACTATATCGCCAATTGGCGTGTCACGCCCACTTTGAGAGAAGCGTTCAATTTTTGCTACCATAGAAATGCATTATAAGGCTCGTTATTATTCCAATTAGTGATGTACCAAACGATTATTTTTTCGGTCGATTAATCTATCGATTATTTTTTCGATTAATCGGATAGCATTATTGATAATATAGAAATCCAGTCGATGCCATAGGGTGCTCCCTCAGAATCTGTGTCACCCACATTGGTAACACAGTGTTGTGCTGCCTGCACCACTTTGTGTTCCTTATTACAAAGTCAGGGCAGTGTAGAAAAACTAGATTATAGTTTTCAGCATGTACAGAGGATGGGCATCTAGCAGACCATGAGCAGCGGGGGTAATCATGTTTGGCCTATGCACCAGAGGAAAATGGAAGCGTCCGCTAGTGTTCCTTTAAGACATAGTGAGAGCGCTTAAACACAGCAGATGAGCAGTGCTGCATGATTTGTGTTTGCACATGTTGTACAATGGTGGGCCCAAAACTAAAGCAGCTCCGCTATTTTTCTCCGCTTCAATGGATCGTTCGCGTGTAGCTCTTTCACTGTGTCCCGTCCCGCAATGTTTTTGTTGACGCTTTGTACCGATGCATGTCACGCCCTGCATTTATCAGCTAACGCTAACATTGTTAGCTGCTGCTCGCCTGGCATTTACCACTACAGGCTATAAACCGGACCGAATTAATCTGCTACAGACATCAGTGGATGTATTAGGGTAGGCACACACAAACACACACCATGCCACACATTTGTCTTCTTTTGGTTTCAGGATTACTAAGCGCATTCCCAGCTCATTGCTGCCTCTCATAGTCCATTGACGGCACTCTTTTTTCAGATCGGAGCATAGTTATAAGTATATTTTTCTCGTCGACGGTACATTTAACAAATCGACGTATTTACGTAACCGGTGACGTCGACTAATCGTCCCAGCACTAATTCCAATATGGTTAAATTTAGTAAAATTTGTGACGCCCACCCAGCAGTGTATTTTACATGTCTAGTAGTTACAGAACAGAGAAAATTATTATATATTTAAATTTTAGGGTGTTTATATTGTGTAATTATGTTTTTGGAGTTGGCATGCACATTGTTTTAGTATATAAGATATGGACTATAACCACTGTCAAGACCTTTTCGCCGAATTTAAAAAGAAAAAAAACAAAAGGGTACTCACGTAAATATACTATTTTATACAGGTAACATAGTAAGCATAATTAAATCACAACTAAAAAGGTTTTATCTGCTCAGTCTTCTACTCATTTCTTATGTTAAATTAAAAAGTGGAAAAGAAAATGGCTGACTTTGACAACACTGTCGGATTGGTTTAATGCGCTGGGCCTGCAGGGTTACAAACTAAGGAAACTATTTTATTATTAAGCCTATGCTACAGTAGACCATGCATTCTAGCATTGTCTATAAAAAAATAAAAAACGTAAAATTAAGAGTCCCATACTAGGCGGTCACTCTCCTTCATCCAACTAAACATCACACCTGAAACAGACAAAGCAAACAAAGGCACGGCCCCGCGGAGTTGCATGCACCCTTCTTCGAGAGGGAAGCCTTCGTCCTTCTAAATGCAGAACCGTCAGGAAGCGAAGCTGATCTGTAAATTCGCTGAGCTGCTCGCTCTGTGGTTTGCGAACGAGCACGGCAACTCTCAAACTTCCACCAGCTGTTTGTTGACACAAAACAAACCACATTATGCTGCGTCTAGCAGATTGCTAACTGGTTCAGGTCGGATGCTGTCACACTGGTCAGGTTGCTAACTGGTTAATGTTGGACACTGTCACGTTGGTAGGCTATCAACAGTGAGCTTTTCAGCCCGGTAATCAAACACGGTTTTAATGATAATTCATGTTTGGAACAATAATACTAACCGTTGGGAATTTTACCGTGGTTTATCATGAAACCGTTAACAGTTACATCCCTAGCGGTAGCTAATGCAACACTTTATGGATGCTGCCAATCACCATTTAAATGAAAGTTTTCAGGAACCTTCAGTTTACATTTTACTTTCGAGCTTGCTTCACTCAATTTGCATTTATACATAACATATGCAGCATATATGTAGCATATATACTTCCCATCTTACTTCAGCTGGAGGATATTTATATATCTATCCTGTTTGTGCTGAAGCAAAAAGTATACAAACATTGTAGCTTTGTGTTCAAACAAAGCATAACATTATGTTTTAAATTACAGCAAATCTATTAATTACGGCAATACTGTTCATGTGCGACCAAAAGAGACGTTAGTATTTCTTCCTAGTCTAGCAAAACCAGTAAATCTATTTAACTCAAGATGAGTGCAAAGTTATAGGCTATTGTTCAAGGAATATAAACTATTGTAACTGTTAAATACAATCTTACAGAACGGTAAAGTAACCGGTGTTGTGTATTCCCACGCAACTAAATACCCTTATATTTTCACAGATTTAGGAGCTAGTTTTAGCACTTAAACACAATGTAAAATACTCTCAGACCAAAAATGTAGGAGTGGTCAAATTTGGCCTATTGAGGCAAATAGCTATAACTGTACTTTCAATGGTATCATATAGACCGATCAGCCATGACATTATGACCATTGATAGATGAAGTGAATAACACGGTGCATTCACATAATACCGTCACGGGAAAGCGGAGCCTCTCATAGGAAGCCATTCAAAATAGGCTTCCCGCTCTGCTTCTAGCAGCAATTACCAAAGCGGAACAACAAAACAAAAATATAAAAGGCAAAAATAGAACATGTCCAATTTTTTTTCTTCTGTCACACGGGAAGCCAATCAGAGTATAGCGAAAATCTAATTTGAAAGATTGTGGGTGGTACTACACTTTGAAAGTAACTGCATTTGTTCAAAACTACAGAGACGGAGCCAAATTCACAACTCTGCCGTTGGCACTAGCGGGATGGCAAGCAGTTTCACAGCTCATGTGTGATAATCTAGTTATCAGTGGGTGGGATATAATAGGCAGCAAGTGAACATTTTGTCCTCAAAGGTGATGTGCTAAAAGCAGGAAAAATTGTCAAGATTAAGGATCTGAGAGGCTTTGATAAGGGCCAAACTGTGATGTCTTAGACAACTGGGTCAAAGAATCTCCAAAACTGCAGCTCTTATTCCTGGCAGTGGTAGTACCTATCAAAAGTGGTCCAAGGAAGTAAAATCGACGAATTGGCGACAGGGTCATGGGTGACAAAGGCTCATTGATGCACGTGGGAAGCGAAGATTGGCCCGGAAACATTTGCTCTCTGATCAGCTGATCGGTGTAAACTGCCAGTATATGGCAAGCCGTTTTGACATACTAGTATGGTATTTATTCCATGAGTTACTAGTGTCTAATCGAATAGTTACTAGTATCTATTCTTTAGATACTAGTAAAATAAAACAAATGTCAAAACGAATCACCAGTCAAATCTAATACAAAAATAAAAAACGTAATGTGACGTAGAACTAAAAAAAAAAAAAATTAAACTATTTATTTAGATCTCGCAACTGAACTTTCCAATCAGCGTCGTGTTTATAACTATACGGGCGTGACTTAGGTGTGCCGACAGCGAAAACGACCAGATGAGATGGTTCATCAAATCAACTGCCAAGTATTTTTTTGAAAGTACAGCCATTCACAAGCAGTTTCGACGTACGACTCCCCAGATGGACTTGTGACAACAATTCCTCTGGCATGTCAGGTTAAAAACTATTGTCTATACTTTAACATTCGTTGCAGCACTGTCATGACGGCCAGTGTAGCTTTCAGTGAGCTAAGGCAGACATTTGTGTTTCTGGCGACATTTGAAATCAAAGCGTGTGCCTTTAGTGTTTCATATCGCAATACACGCTCGAATGTTGATTATGTGCACAAGAAAAGCACGTCCTGTTTAATCGTCTATGGTGTTCTAGTCGATAAAACAAATTGGACACGTTTGAGGGGGTCCCAACTAAATTGGCTGTCTACTATCCATCAGCTTCTGTAGCTAACGTAGTCAATGAAAGCGCGAAACAGTAGTTACATCGGGCGGTTACCGCGAACCGTGTTGACATTAGATAACACCAGTCATACATTTGTTTATTATGTTTTGACATAATTGGAGATTTAAAATATATATTATCGTATTACAACATTGCAACTGTTCGATAATCATTTAAATATAAGCACAAATACTTTCGTATTCCTTAACACCACTAGGCCAAATAGCCAACATGGCTAGTTATTTAAGCTAGCTAGAGCATTTGTACTAGTTTAGGCTTAGAGAGCAACCTAATGTTAGCTTGTTGTTGATAGTATTGTGTGCTTGCCGTTGGAGTATTAACTGCTTGTTTTGTTAACTGCGGTTATATATGACATTAAAAAGTAATTGTGCCAATTGAATGTCGTTGTATTAATATACATCCACATATTATGAAGGAAAGACCATTAGCACGATCAATTGAAAGCAACATTAGCTTTGTTAGCCAAAAAATCTGGCGGTTTTGCAGTGGGTGATGGGAAATTGCCATTTTCAATTTTGCCAAGATAACACATGTAAAAGAAACTCTGTAGCACAACACCTACTTCTCTCTGCCCAGCGTCTTGTCAGGCTGGCTTTATTGGTCTTCACGCAGTGATTCGTAGATGATAAGATTCATTATGGACATCATACACATTATAATATAATGGAGCTACTAGTCGTAGGGTTCAGGAAAGAGAATATTCATCTGGCATTACCGCCACCCATTGATCTGGAGTGTGAACTAAAATGAGGGAGGGGGCGTGAGGCACAGCCGCACACGCAGGCAAAACAAAATAAAAACACCATTTATCAACTCTGCTGTTAATTCATCAAATCCTATTCTACTACAGTATATAGCCGATTCCAGATATGCTATATTTGGCAAATGTCTCTTTATTTGATCGATTATACTCAATCTGAAATTTTATTTATGCAGGGGGTCTGGGGGAGGGTTCGTGGTTTGCTTCAGAGCAGTTAACACTTTATTTGTATTTTCAATCAATGTATGCTAAATCTATTCACTGTCAGTCTTTCTCCAAATATCATATGAAACAAATAAAAATCAACCGATTTAAACCTGGTAGGGCTAACATATGAACCTTTACTAATATCCATAATTTTTTAACTAACCATACGTTTTATCATTAAAATCCACACACAACATGATCAGTGTGTCCTAGCTTTGTAGTGCTTCTGGTGTGTCTACTTTCAATCATTGACAATTAGCCTATAGAAATTGATTGTATTGAGTTAGGCTACTTCAGATATGTTCACAACAATATCCAGGTCTTTGGGTGTCTATCAACCTGTATGTTAAACCATTTTTATATAAAAGTAACTTATCGCCTCTATTTTTTTCCTTACCTTTATGTTCACACAGGGCTATATCCCTGGATTACAAAATATAATTAAAGTAAATATACATGTTTAAATTAATATTAAAATCTATTAAATTCTTGCCTTACCTTCTTCTCTGCTGTCAGGCCTCTTGCACTGTGTAAATAATTATACTGTCCTGAGACAGAGAACATGATCCTTATTTGCTCAACTGTGCTTCTCATTTAGTATTTGTATTTTACTGGCCTATGTTAGGTTTGAAATATACATTTAATCTTTTCAGCCATTAAGTAAATACATGTTCACCATCTCGTTCACCATCATATATACGTACGCCATCTTGTCATCATACTGTATGTAGTTGTTATGACAAGATGCTGTAACTCTTCTGATATAATATTGGTTGCTTACAATTATATGACCTGTCCAACTATTGACAAATGTACATGTAAATCGCGTTGGATAAAAGCATCTGCCAATGTTGTAAATTTAAATGTAATACATCTTACAATGTTTATCACAGATTATTATGCACAGTCTTCCAGATATGCCTCAAATCCATACAATTAGCCTATTTACAACTATTTACCACAACTTAGCTCATTCTTAGTTGCATTACCTTCATAACCTTAGCAGTACATCTTTACAAATATATAATACTCCCATATCTCAAGATCATTGCGTTTTAAATTTCTACAAGGTTCCCAACAATCCTCTCAACAATTCCACTGTACTAATCCTATCATGTCCCTCCTTACATTTCTGAATCATTTTCAGCTCATCCTCGGACCTCCTCAGATGTATCTGTACACTCTAATTTATTTCATGGCAATATCATGACTGAGTTCTCAAATTCTTATAGCCATTTAACTTTACCCTACTTCTCCGACCTCCATTCACAGGAGTCCACCCCAGGCTACAATTCATTTTATCTTCATCTAATTCTGATTTATATCAACTTCCACCCACTCCCATCTCAAGTCACAGACCAGTTTATGAACAACAACAACCCGGGCTATATACCGTTGTGGCTGCAAAACTGCATTTGAAAATGCTTTTTAATGTACTTTTCACTTGCTGATCTAGAGCTCTCTAGCTGCTCCATTGATTGTCAAAAAGGTGATTTACCAAGCAGTAGGAAGTACACAGGTTACCAATTGTGGAAAACAGAAGGCTTGATTATTTTCCAAATTTCCATAAACACATCCTAGTGCTTTAAAAGTTATAAAGTACATTTTTATATTATCTTTTTCAAATAAAACTTTACTAACACATTCTGGATATAGAAATGTAGGCTTACTTTCTCACTGCATGTATAACTAAGATATAGCCTATTGATTTGTTAATTAAGTAAGCATCGCAGATTCAGTGACCTTGAAACAAATGAGTTGATTTTGATTGTCTGTATTTTACATACTATTTATTGTACACGTTGCCACAGCGTGAACATTCAAGGTTATCATTGTTTAATTAAAAATGTTTCCAAACTCGGCAATTGGCATCTGTGCAGCACACTGTATACTGTTTAAATTGTAATGTATCTCTGCATCTAAAAAATCTAACCCTGTGTTCACACAGACAACAAAAGAAGGAAACATCATTGGATATGGTGTTCCTGGGTTGTGTTGGTTGGATCATTTGTTGTTAAGCTGCCTTCACTCCCATTGGTAATTGTCATGCCTTGTCACACCTTTAAAAGTAAAGCTGCATATTTGGAATATGTTAGGGTATTTGTAATAATCATTATTAGTATTAAATATCAGTAGCAAATGTCAAGTTCAGTTTATTTAACTTGAAATGTAAAAAGTCTCATTCTGAAATGAAATGCATCCCATTTTAAATCAGAAGAGGTTGAAAAATGGGCATGTCTTTCATTTTAGTGGGCTATAGTGGGTTATAGTGGGCTATAGTGCTGACAGAGGAGCTAGTATACTATACCAACATGATGTGCATCTAGCTGAAACACAACAATCTATAGCAAAGCAAAAACACAGTCCACTTTCTACACAACACACTTTCTGTTGTGTAACCTGGCATTCAGTCAACTGCTGTGCACCGTCCTGAACCCATCCAAAGAATCAGTGTTTTAAAAATCATACCTGCAGTAGATTGGTTGAAGGAGATCCTATATTCTTTAAGAACCTGTGTTGAAAGACTGCTTTATGGAACCATCTCTATGATAAAATAATGTATTATATATTTATTTATTATTAAATAAATCATTATTATTAATTTTAAAAACAGTACAGAATAGGCATATATATTCTGACAGACATGAATGCATATAAATGTATATTCACAAAGAGAAAGAGTATAATTATTTCACCTGTCCTGCTGATGCAACAAGTGTCTCACTAAGATGTTTTAACAGCTTCCGGGCAGTTTCTGCAGAGATGTGAAAAATAATGGATTACCATACATAAACGTAGGTCTACCACATAGCACACAACTGCGTTTACAGCAAATATGTTCAGATTTTCTGAAATTACCATTCATATTTTCAAAGTGGCCATAGAGGAATTACTGAAGTAATTGTTCACTGTGAAGCAGATATTGATACTGTTTGGAAGCATACCCACGATGAACACATCAACTAAAAACTAAAAAAATATTTTCCATATATGAAACTGATAAATAAAAATGTTGTAAACACACACTATAACACACACTGTAATGGGGGACGACTATGTAAAAGTTTTGTTTAGGGAGGATGTAGGCTTAAGCGTCTGTAACAGGTCTGTAACACCCCCACCCCCCACACCCCCACACCCCACCCCCTCCTCCTCTGACTGTGATCCGATTTGCAGATAGGAATTCAACGGCGCTCCATACAGACGGTTGCGATAGGAATTCAACGGTGCATTGTACACCAGTGGAAACAAAGAAAGGACAAAGTCAAATGATCAACAGGGTTCCTAGGCTATGGATTAGCCTATTTAGCCTACCGTCTCATAGCATGTTGAAATACAATATTTGAATGTACCATATTAAATTTTCTATTAGCTATTAGGTAGGATAATAAACATAAAACTTTGCACAAAAGATGATGAGAAGATGATCATGATGCCATTCAGTGAGGATAACTGAGTAGAGCCTACTAGGCCTATATGTAAACTATTCAATAGGTCTACTGAACTCAACTATATAAATTATGCATAGGTCTAAGACTATATTTATTTACAAAAGGAAACAATTTCTGTAATCTCAGCCATACTCAACGATAAAACGTGTGATATCCTATACCTACTCACATCCTGTAGCGCACTTTAATGCAGCCATTTATCCTGTTTTCTCGCCTAGGCGGAGGAAAAAGTAGGTCCGACACATTCTGCGCTAAATCATAACGTGTAGTGAAATAAAGAAAACAGTAACTTCTAGTCCACATTTTACCAAAACTGGATTATGGTTTTGGTATTATTTTGTTAATGTATCCTAGGTTAAGGTACCATAATTTTACAAAATTGCAAAATCATCAACCCTGCATCAATTGCCCTACACTTAGACCACATTGCAGGGCTGAGTAGGTTACTTTGTAAATACATTATATTTAATATAATATGTTCCAGTTAGTTACCAGACTAAAATTATAACCAGTAACGTAATTTTTGGATTAGCTAAATATAGTAACATAATCTGAATACTTTACATTTACATAACTAGTTTATCAATTTTCTTGTGCAAACTTCCCTTTTATATTTGAATTTAGTCTTAGAAATAATAAAATACTAAAAACCAAATACCTGTAGCCTAATCTGATTTCACTATGTTACCTTGTAACTGTAATGTATTACAGCTATTGTTATTCTTTTTATAAATCTGGCTACATGTAACTATAGTTAATTATAATATGTAATCAGTTACGTCCCAACCCTGCATGTTTTATAATACCACACTGCATGCAAAATTGCCTCATTCATATTTGAACGACTACACTGCTGACTATTAATTTTGGTAATGAGCAGTGCTGCTGTCTGGCTCCTAGCATACAGTAGACCGACCAGTGGTTCTCAACCTGGAGGTCGGGACCTCCCGGGGGGTCGCGAGACACAGAGGAGGGGGTCACAAGATGATTTTCAGAAATAAAATAACAATTTAAAATGATTAAAATGGCATAGTTTACCCATAATTGTTAGCAGTAATACAGTTTATACTTTACTTTGATGTATTCTGCTACTAGCCTGTATTAAAATACTATCAAATAATAATATGACTGTTATTATTCTACCACCTCTGGGAATAGCTGAGGTCGCGAGTCACTGTTTTATTGGGGGGGTCGCGAGCTAAAAAGTTGCAGTAGGCTATAAGACTAGCCTATATGAAGTAGGACTATATGGCACAGGGATGTCCTTTTTCATCCATGTGATGCTACAAATGTACAGATAACCTGTTTATAATAATTGTATTATTGGTCTAAATTACCTTGTTCTGAGCCATTGCATTTGGCCTATATGTTTTCCCTCTTGCCTGTGAATAACAAACTGGAAATACAAATATTTTATAGGCACCTTTTTTTGTCAAAGATATTCCAGGAATATATTCATCAATATTAATTGGGTGTACCTGTACCTGTTGCATGGGTTGTTGATGTGTCACAGCTCCTCATAGGTCTACCAATGACATAGATTACACCAAAAAGGGAACATTTTCTTGTCCACCTATTTTGTTGATGTGGTGGCTATCACCGGGCTAATACATTAATATAATTATTATTATTATTACACCTCAAACCAATGGTCATGGCACTATCTCATCTATTATTATAAATATATGTATTTAATTCAACGAGCAAGGGCACAGACCCAACTGCAGGAGGAGACGATTATCCTATTTAACTAAGGATTAGGGATCACATCAAAGTTAAAACCAACATACTAAAAAACTACCTTCCCAAATAAATTACAACATTGTACATTATTTAAGATATACACAAATACAAGGGGGTTAATGAGACAAATTGTGAGATCACATCATCTGTAAAAATGTATTTCGATGTACATTCAAATAAACAATTTGTTTAGATTATTAAAGATATATTGTTACATTGCCATTAACGTCACAAATTATTAATAAAAAAATGTCCCATTCCTGTCAAGTAGCCATAGTAGCACGCACGCATGCACGCACGCACGCACACATACACGCACACACACGCACACACGCACACGCACACGCATGCACGACTCCTCCATGTGTGGGACATCCAATGGGGAAATCTTGTCACTGTTTTCGGCGGAGGGATACAATAACGAATGTCATCGTGGTACTGAGGCTTTTGCAAAGCAAAAATGTCTGCCTAAGGGAAACTCGTAAGTGATATAGAGGATATTTTTTCAGGTGTCGATTCATAAACCACTGTTTTACACATTTTGAGCCGTAATACAGGATAACGAGGCTTCTACTGCCACACCCGATAACCCTAGTCGGAATTTTATTCGGATAAAGGTAAAATATTAATGTGAGTTTGCCAAAAGATGTGGGACTGGTGAAAGAAGTTGGGAGTTAAGAAAGACATTACGGTACAGTCTGGAGCATGGAATTTTGGAAACATTGTGAGCAGCGGTGTATTTTTGTTTTCTCCCATGCATATAGTGCATGTATTGTGTTATCTTCTGCGCCAATGTCTGTGACAAAGTGACAAATCATTGTAGTTGCATTAAGATTTGTAATGGTTAGATACGTCCAATCAATTCGAATCAGTCATTCCAGCTTTTTCGACAGCTTTGGCTAGCTAAAGTAGAGTAGGCTAACGTTACAGAGGTGAGATGTGCAAGTTTAGGGCTAACCTTAACAAATGTTTGAGGTTAATCTTACCATCGTTCGTGGAAGGCTACACAAAAGGTTTATTATACCTTTCATTAATGCAGACGTTGTTGCTGCAACAATACAATAAAGTGCTGCTGCAGATATTGTCTAACGTGTGCCATCCATTCATTCAGGCTTCTGCTTCTGCAGGGTTTACTTCACCGAACACTGGATTTTTGTACAATAACTTAAAATACAGTAAGGAAAACTAATAATATTATAGCCTAAATTAGGTTGTTATATGAAGGCATTGTTATAGCCCAATTTATACTAGATGTTATTCCACAACCAATTAGAAGTTGGAAGTTTACTGTGTGCGTCTTTATTGCAAAAAAAAAAAAAAAATGTATACCAATGTACGCATGAAAGAAAATCTATGTGTAACTCAATTGCACTTGTCTTAAGGTTTTTAGATCGAAAGAATGAATCCTCAGCAGCGGATTGCCGCTATTGGAACAGACAAGGAATTAAGTGACTTGCTGGATTTTAGTGCGGTAGGATGGCTGCTTTGAGTTTTTTAATTTATTAATTTATTTTTACGTTGTCTAGCCACCGCATAGTTCTGATATTAAATAAACATATTTGTTTATGGCAATTTAAATCAGTTAAGATTAGGCTACTTTGTTTACAAAAATATAAATATATATTAGACCTATGTCTGACAATAGGAAGGTCATAGTACATCACCTCATTACCGAAATAACTGTTCTACTATGTACTTATATAGGCCTACTATACACATTTCTTTTACAGATGTTCTCTCCACCTGTGAATGGTGGTAAAAACAGGCCTACCACTCTTGGAAGCAGCCAATTCAACGCACCAGGTAGGGATTTATCCCAGAAACCTACTTCTGTAAACCTGTTATAGCCCCTCATTATCCCTTATTGTGTTTCATATGTTCTTCAAAAGGTAGCGGTACATTAACCCCCCCTCCCCCCATGAGTTTCCCACCTCTGTGTGATGCTTGCCTGCACATGACACATCTATCAATTGAAACCATACAGTCTTTGCTTGAAACATGAAATCTCTGATTTGTGGAACAATTGTTTAAGTGCACTGGATACATTTTGTTTGTAATAGACACGGTGTAATGTAGTGGTAGTGATTACTTAAATTTTTCAGATATAGTGCTATGGATGTGTAAAAACAATTAGACAGCCAATTCTATAAAAAAATCTGAGAGGTTGGCAGAGTTTCTCAACAGAGAAGGCAAAAAAGCTTTAGCAAAAAAGCTTAATGTGGGAATATGACCAATATGACCAATATGAAACTATCACAACGAAAACTAACTTAAACTTCACTTAAACTGATTTGTTTTGTTCTTTGGTGTGTTGACTAAATATATAACTGTTATAAGTGTTATGTATCATCACATTTCAAAATATATCCAGTCAGACTTCGCTTCTATGCTGAATTACCGGTATGCAGAATAAGTTTTAGAAGACTCTTAGTGCCCTTTTTACTATTTGTATTCCTGAATCCACAGGGATGGGAGAATTAGGTTTGTTACATCAGGGAATAAATTGTACTTTTCCTAAAGCTGATTGGTCCATCCAAGAACAGATTTGTGTTGCCATGGCGAAGTACTCTTGTACTCTTGTAAAAGTGATCCCCTGCCATGACAGAGAAAGTCCAGGGCGACACACTAATTCAGAAGATGCTAGCTAACCAGGTACACACTTCCACGTGTGACACACATGGTCACATAGGGACCAGAACCAGACGACTGTAGCTGTATCAAATACATTGAGATTAATTTTAGAATAGCAAACCCAGCTAACATAGTCAGACCTTGCCATGTATTCCGTACAAATGATGACATATACTGTACATATGTTATAATACTGTGTGTGTGTGTGTGTGTGTGTGTGTGGGGGGGGGGGGGGTATATTGTGTGTTTGCCTATTGTCCATGGTCATGGCAGTGTTGTTGGGCAAAATTTGGTTTTCTCAGTTATGTCTTTCAGAATTGTAGCCCAAGATTTTATTATACTGGGTTTAAACAATTTGCTGTTCCTGAAAACATCCCATTAAAACAAAAATATAGGTGCACACCCATTGCTTATTTTGTGACAAATAAACTGCTCTAATGGCAGTATGCCAAGTGTCTCCACATTAACAGGGCTGTTTGATTATCTTGCCATTAATCATATCATCAGCAACAAATATATTTTCAAAACTATAATTAAATTAACATAAAGGGGGTTTGACAATCATTAATAACTGTTTAACTAACTGAACATAAACCTTCACAGTTAGTATAAGAAACATAAAACTCATGTTCAGAGCCGGTTGATCACCAACCCAATGGCTGGTAGGATAATGGGGATTGTGAGATACTGCTTTGGAAGACTGCTGAGCCTCTCGTAACACTGTTTATTCATATGCCACCAAAGCAATGGGTTTTTGTCAGATGTAATACATGGATATTCACTTTGATCACTCTCTAGACTGCTGCAGTACTCCCCAAGCATATTGCTGATTGCCGAATGACTCAGTGCAACGTTTACATCCACTTCACTGTCTGTAAGAGTTGTTTCTGTAGCGTAGCATCACAAAGTCTATTGTACACCTTTACTTCTACTGCAACTACTACTACTACTTCTACTGCTTCAACGTCCTGGTTGTCTTGATTTCACACAACGTGAATTTGTGCTTTATTCTTTTTTCCCAGTCAATCATCATACCGAGTCATTTAAAGGTAAACATGTATCATTATTAGATAACCTTTTTTTTAATTGATTATTTAATTGCCGATTTTAGACTATTCTTTTTTTAGGGGTGCTCGAGCACACATAAAATGCATTTCAGCATCCCTAAAAAAGTGTGATTATTTTCTGAAATACTTTTTATCTTAAGTTTTAGACCTTAAAATTAGCTTTAGCTAACCTGTCTAGTCTCTTAGACGAAATAAACAATTAGGTGTAGAATTCAGGGTGAATGCTTTAAGGGGATAGCAGGCGATGAATAGGCTACAAACCGGTTTTTGTGTTTGACGCTGAAAGGTTTCCTGGGTGAAAACCCCTAGACCTCAAGTTCAACCCTTTATACCTACAAATTCTACCACCAAGACCTACCAATTTATACAGACAGAAACACATTTAGAAATCCGTATGTGTGTGTGTGTTTCAAATGTTAATATAGCAGCCAACTACTACTTTTTCTATGTTTAAAATATAGTGGGGTAACTGACTCCTGAGCAGTGAATGACATCACAGTCCCTCAATTTGTCTAATCTGAGTTCTTTGTTTTCATCGATCGCCTGCATGGGCCGGCATGAGCTCCCGTTCAGAGTACAAAGAAGCAATGCACTACAAGCTATACCGGTACTGACTGTACAGGAGAATGTTTGTGTAGCTTAACTTGTAGCATATCTGATATGCTTTAATGCTTATTGCTTTTAATAAAGTAAATAAGACTGCTTGTACAGTACAGTTCTACAAGCGTTAGTTTGTGCTGTTATAGCCTAGTAAACATCAACATGGATCAGCCGCTTCTGTTCAATCTTTATATGCTACCTCTGGCCCAAATTATACACAACAATAACATTAACCACCACAGCTACGCTGATGATACCCAAATATGCATAGCTCTCGAACAGTATGACAACAGCTCAATAGACTCTCTGTGTCACTGTATACAGCACATAAATACCTGGATGA
>JAODLL010072063.1:0-16546 GCA_026546735.1 Forbesichthys agassizii | reverse complement strand
TGTAAAGCCCTTTGAGACTGCAATGTGATTAAGGGCTATATAAATAAAATTGACTTGACTTGACTTGACTTGACATTTCAGAAAAAAAAGCAACAGACAAGCTGTGTTATGTTAATGACTATAACATGTACCGCATAGGCTACTGGCTAGCAGCTAGCGCAGCAACCAGCTTTAGCTGACACTGTTTACTGTACATTAGGCTATAAACAAGGGAGTAACGGACCTTATTGCCTGATACATAATATATAAATAAATGTAGGCTAGATATTACTAAATAATTGTCTGCAGTGTGGCAGACCCAAAGTAATAAACCAAAGTAAATAAGATAATAGGCTTATATACAAGCATAGTACTGTACAATCAAATGTTTGTGTTTCTTAGTTGTAGCATCTGTATTTCTTATTTCTTTTAAATAAATAAGACCACTTTAATATGATTAATGATCGTCAGGTATCGGTTAGAATTATTGACCAAAAAAAAAGAGCATTAGGTTATGTTATCTGATTACCCGAAAGTAAATATTACGCTCACAGTTTGGTTCAAACTAATGCAATGTTACCACTTTCACCGATAAGCGGAAGCAATGAGATCTGTTTTCTGGTTAGGTCAAAAGAGAAACACATTACTACATGGACATAATTCCTATTGCCTGAACAGCTGTAAGTGTGTGTGTGTGTGTGTGTGTAGGTGAATGCTTGTGTGTTACTTCATGTAAGAGGGGGCCTAACTTTTCTGGATAAGGCTGTGGAAAGCCCTCTGTTCGAGCTACTGGGCAGCCTGTATGCAATTATGGTCCAAAATATGACAGGGAGAGATTAAGAGAGATGTATGAGAGAACCTCCCCTCCATATTCCCAGCTGTGGCTTTACAATATGTACCATCTGTGGACAGATTGTATCCGGCACATCTTTGCAGATCATGTAGGGCTACACTACATGGCCCTACAGACCACTAACAAATGAATGAGACGTAATTGGGAAGGCCACAGTTTCAGGTGATTCCAGTTGGCACAATTGTAATCCCACTGGTTACAATATTACTGAATCATGCATAACAACATTACTGAATCATGCATATCCATCAATGCATTTCCATCAAATATTTCAAAAATGATCAAAATATGTTGTGTTACATGTTTAGCGTATTGTCACATGCCCAGAGTCGTTTGCTTCTTGGTTGCACCATGGGAAGAGAATGCATCAAAACTCCCAAACAAAAGGTTAGTAAAGTATTTTAACATTAAGTTGGGACAAACACTTTTTGATACACTTCATCTTTGTTATGGAGCCTTGCCTCATCCAGTGTTTACATGTGTCACATGGAGCCTTATGGTGGATCCCACACCTCCCTGAGATTGTGTTGGCTCTGGGGGTCCCCATCATTCTTGGTCTTTTAGAGCAAATGCTTCTGCCTCAAAGTTGCAAGTTCTTTCATTATACCCTCTTCACCTCCATTAAATGAGAAAAAGAGGGTACTGGAGCTCTGGAATGATGAGGCAAAATCGTGTCCCATTAAAGCCAAGAAAGTACAGCCTACAGTATAACATATGTGTATGTCTCTACTTGAACCCAGGCTACCTCTATCCTAAATATTACCTTTACGTTCAATGTGAATTAATCGTGTGTCAGGTATACGTTAGTGTTGGTACAATGCAGTGTTAGGTACAAGATCATTTAAATTCAGTTGAATATCAAACATAGCATAGAAAGTCAGTTGCAATTACTTTATTGTAGGTCCTTGACCACATCACATGCATATTTTGAATCAATTTGATGCTTTTTATTTGTTACACTAATATCCTTATATTCTAAGCAGTCTCTCAAATACCTGATTGCCAATTCCACAAGCATTGCACGATTTAATGAAAGTGGTTTAGAACGCTTCATTACCCAGACCCACGTTTAATGAGGTGATTACACATTCACTAAAAAGGACACTCAGTAAAAAGGTTTAAGGTCCCCATTAAAGGCCTTGACAGGATTACTTATGGAATCAACACACTTAGCTACTGTTGCAACACGGGAAATCAGATTATATCCTGGAAACACAATGTTAAACAAGAGGCCATTTAAAAAGTATTAACATGAAAGTATGTTTGTATCAGGGTACTCACACTAGTTTGTTGGAGGCAAATATTTTACATTAGTTATGTTAACACAAAAGTTAGGTTGGATTGTCAACAAGCAGGTACAATTGAGATGCAACATGTGGTTTTAACCAACAGAACTTCTACCTTCTAACGCAAAACCTCACAAATGTCAACATATAGAGAAATCAGAGTAGCTAACCGTCCTTTGTCAACCAAATAAATTCCTGATGTGCGTCCTTGGCAACCAGAGCTTAGGGAAGCACAAAGATTTTGTTTGATGGCCTCAATGTTTCTCAGGGTGTGCCTGAACGCCTGCCTAGGGTGGGGTTTGGGTGCTCCGGAGCATTCCTCCGAGTAGAAAACCAAGCGACACAGCTGATGAATGTGATTAATGAAGCAGGCCCTCGTACAATATGAACACCCACTGACAGCTCAAAAGGGATGCCACAGACAGCATTGCCACTATATGAGCATAAAAAACTAATAGATTGTTGATGCTGACTGTTACCCATTGTCTAGATTGAATCTCAATCGTGAACACAACCTTTGAACTGTCAATCAGCACCTGTGAATTAATTCAAGGATTTTAGAAATGTTTGTCATAAAATTTTGTGGGAAACGGTCCTGTTGAAATGCAAGGAGTATTGTGAGGGAAAGAGTGGGGGTGCCTTTCAAATAATGCTAAACTACTTAGTAAAGGCATTCCAGAGGGTGTGTGAATATGTTGATTCGAGTGCCCCAACTTGGCTGACCGAGATGATTTATGCAGATGCTGGTTATCTGAGGTGTCAATCTAGTTTTTAACCAGTTGCAAAGTGACAATCCCCCCAAAAACCACACTTTTGAATATACATGTTTTTTAACATTGTGTCATCTGCTACTAATTAATTTATTTTCACAAGCCCTGATTAAATAGAACAAACGTGTCCCACTAACATAGGGACAGGCATTCAAAGTAAAATTAATTCTATCTCAATATATATTTTCTTTCCTTATAATCTAAATACCAAACCATGAAATATGTTAATGCTACTGACCGATTACAATACATATAAACCTTGTTTTCTGTCTAAATGTGCAAAGACATCACATTTGTTTGTTTTTGTTGAAAGTCTAAATATTCAGTTGGAAATAACTACACTAGCAACAACTCCAACCATCAGCTAAACAGCTTAAAGGTATTTGATGTCATTTTTATGTTGTTAGTGTAGTATCAAGTGGTTTTCCTGTCTTTGATTAGCAATGGGGGGCAGTTAGGGTGAGGGATGATGGTGGAACAAAAATGAACACAGAAGCTTCTGACTCAAAGTAGCCAGGTCTAATTCGGGAAGCTCTCCGGCCAGTAGAGGGCTGTTTCATGTTGCTGCTGTCAGCTATTTGTGTCACTTCTCCATGGGGCTCATATAAACACTTCCATTCCTCAGTCCCAAGGACGTAGTTAGCAGACCGCGATTATAGCCTTGGGAGTGTTGTATAAATATCTCAATTGAGTAGTAGCGCCATGGCCTCACTGGCTGTTTCTATTTAGCATGTTTCCAACAACTTTCCCCTCCTTGTTGACCGGTAAGGTGAACTCTCACAACACGTGCCGGGAGTTTCCTGCAGCCTTCCTTAAACTCTACTAAAAACGTAGGCCGTTTCAGACAGCCTGGCTCCCTGTAAGGCCTGGCCTCGTAAGACCATGGCAGCTAAATCAATTTGGGATTGCAGGGTTTTATCGTTTTCAAACACATTCTTCCATTGCCATTAGCAATGTTTCTTCACAGCTGTATGCCAAGCATGTGAAGCTTGTGAAGACCATGACTAATACTGTACAATGGGATTTGGCATTTAACAAATACATTTTCTCCTGTAATAGGTATATGTAACACTACAATGACAATCTTTACCAATGTTTGACTTTCAAAATCACTTTGAAAACACCAACGTTTCTTCACTTGAAGTGAAAAGGAAAGTACAAAAGCTTCGTTTGAGTAAATAGCAGAATCACATCTGTGGTTTGCCAGGTTCTGGAGGAAATTAACAATGGGAAGCCTCTGTGCAGTGAAAATGGTGGACAACAGTGAAGCCTTCCCTCTCCTTTAATGTGGCTTCTAGCTGTCTTCCGTGGCCGCCAGAACCCTGCTGATTTACACCACAGCAGCCATTCGCAACCCAAACAACTCCCGAACAATCCCCAGACAACTCATTATGTCAGGTCGGTTGGTTCAGGTTTATAATGGAAGCGAGTGGAGCGGAGGAGATTGTTTCCCATGAGGGCTGTTTAACGCTGAAGAGCATCTCTAGACAATATAAGTATGAAACCGTAGCTGCTCATTGGCTGAATTATATAAGCATAGCAAGGTCTAAAGAGCTTCAATGGTATGCAGCTGCTGGGAAGAATACTCTTTTGAAATAATCAGATTTTATGAAAAACAACCAGAGAGCGAATATAAATGATTATCACCTGATGAATTACTATTTAAAATATGTCTTTGTATGTGCTGGACTGGGAGGTTACTTTTAACTTAAATTTCCTGGTTCAATTCCTGATGTGTGGGCCTCTAAGAATTATTGAACACAATGCTACATACTTGCTGGAACTCTTAATGAAATTAAATGTATTTACTGTAAGCTACTGTACAACAACCAATAGGTACTGAACAGTGTGGATAAAACCAGAGCTGCAAAACCACATTTAAAAATAGCAAACACCATTACAAAATGATATATCATTATATCAGAAAATATTTCAGGAAATTACAAACATTACCCCAGTAAAATGACTGCAAATCGAATTTATAGCTGCACTATAATATTTTTTTAAAGAATTATGCACTCAATAAACTTAATTAAGGCCGTTGCACACCACGCAGAGCTGAGGCAGAGCCGACGCGAAGCAGTTTTAGTTAAAATCCGCTGGCAGTCTGGGAACAGTGTGCATGCAATAAGTATATGTTACACCCAGGGGTGCAGAAAGTGGGGGTGGTTAAAACAAATATATAAATAAAAAATATAATGCTTTCCAATGTGGTATTACCCGACATATAATTGAATATCTAGTAGTTTGATCTCAAAGTTTATTTGCTACTGTGATGACCATCACAGGCTACCAGCATTGGCAAGTAGTCCGCTATTCAATGCCCCTACCCCTTTAGTTACAGTTGCTACTCCTGCCCTGTAAAGTTAGACTATTTGCACTTGTTTTACACATTTGTTTAGCGCGCCAGGATTTCTCTCACACCGATCTTGATCTCCTAATCAAATTAAAACAGGAAAGCCCAAACTAAAAAAGAGAGAATAATGAGGTAAAAGTAACTTTCCGCTTAATAGCCAGGTTCAAAAGCTCATACACATACAGTACATATTTAATACATGTACTGTTCTTGGGCGTTGCTGGAATCTCTCCTCTTGCTTGCTTCGGAAAAGCGAAAAAATATGACACAACCCTTCTAAACTTCGAGGATGTAGGCTAATAAGTCCACAATTTCTGCATTTTCCCCAAATGCTTAACAACTCCCCTAACGTAGCATTGTACACTGGTTATTCTAGGGAGGGGAATATTTCAGATTGAGAGCAGTTTACAGCTTCTATTTTTTAATGGGGAGTTAATATCTAATGGGGTGTGTTGTTGGCCAGTGATCAGGCATGTTGGCCGTGTTGCAAGCAAGCCGGTTACTATCAGTTGCAGTTACAATTACAGTTGAGTTATGTAATCTCACTCTCCGACACTTCAAGGATGCTCTGGCAATATACAGGTACATTATAGCTTGTGGTACTTGTAGCATGCCTTGTAGGGAATGTGTTCTCTGAGCGAGAGAGCAGGGGTCGAGTTCTGGGTGGAACATACTTTAAGTGTTCCAAGTAAAATAATTATTCCAATTTTAGTATTAACACAAATTACGTGAATTAACTCAAGCATAATTCTACTGAATTCCTTAAGATTAAGATTACTGTGTATTGGAATAGAATTCCTGGCTCCTGTTTCAGATCTGTTACTCAGGGTCACTTTGGCTCCGGTTCAATCCAACCCGTCTGTTATAAAACCTCTTCTTTTCTTTAACTGCATACTTTCCTATACACTCCTGACTTAGAAGTTTACAAGCTTCCCACCCTTCATGCCACCATGGTGGGTGTTTTGGCAGGTATACATTTTTTAACCACTTAAATGATTACTTAGGAAATGAGAATAGAAACAGATCTGTGAGATTCTGACCATCTTGGCATAAACACCTTCTCCTTTTTTTTTGTAAAAGAATACGCCTGTTTAACATTATAGCGTGGCTTTGAAATAATGACATTGCGTAACATCATTGGAGAATACACAGCGTTTCTGCTCATTATGTTTTCTCCTAAATGAAATCGGAAGTACAGGCACAGCGGTGTAGCGTACTGATTCTCAAGTACAAAGCGCACATAAGGCATTTAATAAGATGTAGCTCTCGCCATGTATACGCAGGATGGAAAAAAGGCAGACTTGGTTTATTTGGGAATGTTGGCTATTTCCCCTTTGTCTTGATTTCCTTAGAGGCAGGAATGCTGACAGGATGTAGATATTTCCTCGCTTCAGCTTCCCATTTAACCAGAACAGGTTGTGACTAGTGGTTTCTTATCAAACAGAAATAACTTTGATTGTGAAACATGCAAATAACTTGTTTATTTAAACATCAACTGAATCGTGCTGTTACCTAACTGGAACCTCTAACACACATATTGACCTTTGAGTGAATGACAATCATGAACATGGGCCTATGAATAAAAGTTTCCCCATCACAAATTCGTTTACTTAAACAATAAAAATAAACACAACACACAACACACAACACATTGTAGCAATGTCTATCTAGCAGACATTAAAAAAGGATGTTCACAGTGTTTTGGTTTTCTTTTGGTCTACAGCCATGGCTAAAAATAGAACCAGGCTGGTTGTTTGTGCATTATACAGAGGTTAATTCCAACCTCACTGTGACCTGCACACAAACAATAAAATAGACAGTAAAATTAGTAAGATGGTTTCTCAAAATAATAATGATTATTATTATTAAGATACCACACAATAGTCAATGTCCACATAGACAATGGAAAATAAACTATAACCAGAGGACAAAACTCAATATTTTCAAGAAATCAGACATGAAATCTCTGAAGGACCTTCAAAGATCAAAAAATTGCATTGTTTAGCCATATAGATTTCCAGTAGATAGATGTCCAGGTTGTACACCCAAGTAATAATCTTTGAAGGTCCTAGACAGTGTTGGGCAGTAACTAGTTACTGTATTATTATTACTTTTTTCAGTAACTGAAAAAAATTTACTGTTTCCAAAACGGTAATATTATTACAATTACTAATCCAAGTAATGCTGCATTACTGCGTTACAAGAACGTGATTCCCCCCCTAGACTTCCATCTTATGAAGACGTGCCTTTATTATTTGGCTGGTCCTAGCAAACTTAGGGTAGGCTAATTGAACCGACCTGTCCAATCATCTGGTTTGAGAAGCTGCAATGTTTTCACTTTGTCTGATTGTTGACTCCTAAAGTTAAGTATTGTTCCAATAAAGAGGATTCAATTCTAAAATGAGCTGGATACAGAGGTTGTAATTTTTCAGAAGAGGCAGGCAGGGTTGTGATTGTGAAAGTAATTTAGTAATGTAAAAATTAACATAAATAATTACTTTTAATACCCAATATAAAGTAAAGTAATATTATTACTTTTTGAAGGAGTAATAAGTAAATAGTAACTTATTACAATTTCTGATTAACTTGCCCAACGCTGGTCTTACTGTAAATATCAACCTTTTATAACATGTTTGTAAAACCCCCTTTGCCTCCTGGGTATTAGGGTATTAATTAAGTACCACATAAAATTATCCATAAATTAATGGACAGTGTCGGGGATTCTGGAAAAAAACTGCTGATATTTGAAGAATATCAGCAACACCTTTCCACAGCTCTGCTCCCCACATTGGATACACATAGGCAAGGATATAGGATATTGTTGTGTGGTGCGGTTTGCACCACATTCTTTGTGTTTCTATTTACAATGCCAGAATGGTAAAGTAACACCTGATGAAGTACACAGAACTGGCAGGTAGTGGCCCGTGAAATAGATATGCACAATTACAATGGCTGACTCCACCTTTAAGGCCTCTGCCATTTCTTAGCCTACGCCCTGTAGAATTTAGCAATACGCTTTACAAAACTTGAAGAGACATTTATTCACTGTTATTCTATACTCACATCTGCAAACCTTTTCATTTGGAGAACACTGGCCTCTTACGTCTGAATAGGCCTCGGTGTTACTCTCACACCTGTTCATCTATCCCAACAAACCCTCTGTCCTTCAGCCTTCGATGTGTGTGGGATGAGAGGAGGGCCTGAGTAGGGGACTGACACCGCATATCCCTAAAGAGCCATGGTAATGTATTGTGGTGTTTTCACTTTGGTTGTGGTTTGGATTATATGCGAGGGCGTTGTCACGTGCTTAAGAAAGACTTAGGACCAAAAGCCACGATCGTGCAGTTTGTACAGTCAAAAATAAATATACTGTTCTCAAATAGTCCTACAGTGGTGCTAAAATTACCGTGTGACTGGGCCGTCACTTTGACTTCCTGTGAAAGGGAGGGGCAGAGTTGAGTATACTTAGCAATTGGTAATACCGCACTGACCATCTATTGAACTGTGCAGCTAAATGTATACATGTCATACTAGTGTGGCCAACATTACTGTGCTTACTTTTCACAGACAGCGATATGCAGGCTGTAGCTGAGCCTTATTTTGGATAGCCGACTAAGTATTTAACTGGCTGGTTCTGTAAATGTTCTGGTATCATAGCTGCACAAACGATTAAATAAAAAGTACATAAACTATTAACATTATTTAATTTTAATGCCATGTATGATGTTGTAAACAGTATATGTTTACATGCCAGGATAATCAATATTAGCCTACCATAATTATTAGCCTAGCTAATAGCATGAAATAATAAAAGCATACAAGTTTACATTAGGCATGGCAATAAACCACCTTTGAGTGTATAACCTGTGCATTTTTGTTTTGCATGCATTGTATTACAAACGAAATACAATCAAACAACAATAACGACATCTTGCGGCCTCTCGTGGGGTCTTGTGCCACAGTTTGAGAACCACAGTCTTAGATGTTCCAGATGTGTCTGTCCTCGTATGCTTCTCAGCTAAGCTCTGAGATCTCACCTCGGGGCTGGAAACACTCAGAGCCAGTCAGGCTTACAGACAGCAACATGTATCCAGGATAAAGTTCAGAAATGTTATATATTATAGCACCGCATATTTGACATCAATGGCTGGCAGTGTGTCAGTAAGATAGCACTTAATTAGAATAATGACATATGATAATCATAATATTGAATAATATTGATAATGACTGATCCAAGGCAGAAACAAAAATAAATATAAACATAAAAAGCAAACATTGCTTTAAATTCTGTAGGCTACACCTATATTAATATATATGTTTATAACATAGTTGATCTTGAATTTTCCAGACAATTAATAGCTAATTACTTTGTACCTACCAGAAAGAAACTAAATAAAATGAATTACACAAGAATGTGACTTATTAGGTGTCGTGTAATACTATTTAGCATCTGGACTTTCCTAAGCCTTAAAGCTCAAGTGATTGATTCCAGCTAGAGATTTGGCTGCACAGATCATCAAATGAAAAGCTTGACAAAACAATGCATGAGCAAAAAGAATAGTACATTCAGAATTCATTACTGTGTTGGTCGTGCTGGGGATACGAGTTGCTAAAGGAATGCATCGCCAATGAGAAGAAATCAACTGTTCCCAGACCTCCTCAATGCCTGTATCGATATTGAAATCCCTCCAATGCACACAGCTCAACGCTTCTCAGTGGGAATGGTCTCAGATGGTGGTGGTAAAGATAACGGTAAAGCAATACAACGGTAATGGAATCCAACGTATGCAGGCTTGCCATATACACAACAGTGATCAATAGAAACTGATATCTGTTTTCTAGTGTCCTGTCTCGGGGCTAAATGGAGAACCAATGAACCTGCCAGTGAGTATGTGTGCTGGCTGAAGCACAACACAATCTTTATAATCATCTTTTTATGTTTGTCCAAAGTATCTAGATCACAATATTAATACCATACCACTTTATTGCAAGGCACAAACATGTATTTTATTGAACTAAAAGTGTCACACGTGTGTGTGTGTGAGTGTGTGCACGTGCATGTGTTTTGACTGTTATCAGTTTTGATATTGTTGTCCCAAAAGCAGGGCTGGTGAGTATGAGAGCTGAATATGAATCATACATTAAAGAATTACTTCCACACAAGCTTTACATGGTGATAGTTGAAGATTCCATATAAATATTTATTTTATAGGGGAATGAAATGGATAGACTAAGAAAGAGTGTATGTGTAGTTTTAATCATGTCAGCAGGGAATTTACTATAACAGCACAATGAAAACCAAACAAGCATGTTTATTAGGCATCTGTTTTTAGGCATTAGGACATGTTTTTATAAATATTATTTACATGTTATTTGAAGCTCTAAAACATTAATAAACAAGTATTATTAGAACAATTGTGTATTATTAACTAACAAACTGTATATAATAAAACAGTATTCAATATTTATATACGATATAGTTTGTGTATAGCAGTGATCTTCCCATTTTAGCATTGTTAAGGGAAGTTATTTACCTACTGATCTTGTACCTTCACTCCAGCTCAGAAACATGCGCATTGCACACATTTGAATTTATTCAGAATTACATTTAAGCCTAAACATCTTTAATGATGATTTAGGGCTGCAAGTTCATACAATGTTGTTTCTTTGTAAAGCCATGTTTGGTCACAAGGAACGTCTTGAGCATAAACAGATTCAAGAAAATGTTACAGCATGACTTTGTGTGTGTGTGTGTGTGTATGTGTGTGTGTTTTGTCCAATCATGTGCCTTTCATTAAAATAGAATGATGCAGCATTTGCAAAATATAGCATGTATACAGTATTCAGTACCATCTCACCATACCATATCACATCCATCAAAATGCTAAGAAATCACTATGATTATTATTTATTTATTTACTCCTTTTAGCGATGACGATCCACTGCAAGGCATCCTCTAGCCCACAAAATTCCTGGCTTACACCGAAACACATATTGTTGTCATCCATTCACCAAACATATTTATGAGTACAAGAACCCACAGACCATTATCATAGGATGTTTCCATCAAATGATATGCTCCCTGGATCCATGAGATGTTGTAGTGAGAGAGCACGCTAGTCATTACACAGTAAATAACCATGAGGGTCACAATTATAAATCCGCTCCAGATCCCTTTCAGTGACACACACAGATAGATAGCCACTGTGAGTTCTAATGATACAAAACACAAACAATTAAAATGAATCAGATTTGTCAGCGGCGGCCTAATTTCCTAATGTGAATAGATGGATGTGGTATTTTCATATGGAAAACAATGACATCATCGCTTTAAGAAAGAGGAAAGACATGACATCTGATTAATGATCATTTATGATAATATAGTGTTATATACTGTGGTGGCATAATATATAGTGGCAGATTGCATGAGTTTACTCATTAAAGTATTAATTCATATATTTGAATATTTTCCAAAACAACAACAAAGTAGTGTGATAGTTACATTTATTGAAATAGACATGTTCTCATTTAGGACTATGAAAATAGCTGCTGCAGGGTTTATGTAACAATCACAACCCAAGGTGCATGGATGCTGAGTCATTAATTACCAAACCACAATATAACAATATAACTAGGAACAGGAGGCCGGTCAAGTTGCAAACATAACAGCTCTGCTAAACACTACGTAAACATCAAGCTCTTCACACAAGAATAAGAGTGCACAACTGAACACGCACTGTGTTAAACAGTCCTATGCTCCATCAGGTTCAGGTAATATAACAGTGGAATGAGGACTATTATTAATTCAACTTAACTTAACTTGAATATATATATATATAGAACAATACAGAGCAGAGCAAAGAATAGAGCAGTGTTAAATCTTCATCTCGTACCATTCCTCTATAAGGATGATGATCTGCCACGGATTAAATGTCAGGGCCGCTACTTTGATGGTCACAGCAGTTAGTCTGACGAGTAGAAAATAACAAGGCCTGCTGCCTACATGGGTCAAATGGGTCAGTAGAGAACTGGGGGACCTGTCTGTCTGTCAACCAAGCCACGACTGGCGAGATTACAAGAGCCTGGATTAGAGGGCAGGGTTTGGTGCAGAGAAATGCATCCCACTGATGTGTAGGGAGTGAAGCACAAAGGAAGGAAACACATAATTAAAGTAGCGGTGCCACTGTCAATGCACGCAAGAGCTGAATAATAGCAGGTAACCAACACTGTGTGAAGACATAAACAACACAGGGACACTTCCATGAATTACCCATGTGGCTAAACCCGCATCAACATAAACATTGTTTGTGTTTATTCAAACTCTCCTCTACTCCTCCCCGTATAGATCTCCTAGTCACCACAGTTAAACAGATCACCAAAAAAAAAAAAAAAACAGTGAGTTGGAGCAGGACTATTGCTTTGGTTTTCATTTCCGCTGATATTACTGTATGTTTGCTTTTGCACAGCCACTCTGGATGGCGGACCAATCAGTGACCATTGGGGTGTATGTGATGATGTGTAAGTCAAGCGATTGTTTGGAAAGCAAAGTGATACAAACCGTTGTATCACTTTGATTGGACGGCTGCTCCAAAAGGTTCTAAATGAACTCGAGGTCGATACGCCCATTAGGTTGCAGACAGTGAACAATCGCAGACGGAACACATCCAGACTCTTTTCACCGAGTGCATTTTGGGTCTGGTTATACCAGGCTAAGAATCTGTAAATCTGAGGCTGCAAAAATACAATTTAGGAAGTATACCTTTAAAACTTTCACTGTTTACAAATCTTGCTTTTATGTCATGCAATTTGAATGTGTTTTTATTATATTTGAATGAACCAAACAAACAATTGTCAGAGTTAAGTAGAATTCTATCGCAATAATTTTGTAAAAATAACATTGCTCTCTCTGCATATTTTAGAAATTATTTCTTGCTTATTTGACCAGTATTAATTGGGGAATAAGAACAATCTGCTGGGATTGAAAGCTACGTTATGCAAACATGAGATGAGCTTTATGATTATGAGCTCTTTTGTACTGCATCTCATGCCTGGCTAAATCATATAATCATTATCATCTCATGCGAATTATAGATGTTAGCATGGCATAATGGCACAGGATGGGATGGGCTAAAGGCGAAGGAGATGCACACGTTTGAGTCATCTGCATAAATACAGGAACACTCTTTTATAATGAACACAGAATGCATTGCAGGTTTTAATACAAAAACGAAGCACTGCATTGTATCATTGTGAAGGAATATTTACAGAATGAGACATCACAACACAGAGAGCCAAATACTTTAATGCGTAATGTAGCAATAAAAAATGATCAAAAGAGAATGCATCCAGTATTATGTCACCGCTATAAGACGAATGGAACTCCTCTGCCATTGAAACCAAAATGAGAGACCTATTTAATGATCCCTTCTCACACATGCACACACACGCACGCAAGCACACGCTCATTTCCAAATTATGGTTTATTATTTTATTATAGCTCATTCAACACACTTATAAAAAGACGGTCAACGCCAAGAGTCTTCATCCAGGTTCTCAATACTTATCTCTGGTGATTGCTCAATTTCTTCAGGTGTCAAGATTGACCAACCAACTGACCAAAGATGAATTAATTTAGTTAACTTCCATGTAGCACCACTCACCCAATTTAGATAATATTGTCAAATATGTAGGGATGTCGCGGTGAAGAAAATGTCCTTGCGGTGATTAAGGGTGCCCCAATACCGCGGTCTGCGGTATTATCGCTATTTTTTTGTTTTGAATGGTCAAGTTCGTTGCGCAGAGCTTCCGAAATATTGTGATTCTTGGTCATTTATAGACAACGTGATCTCAGTCCGTGGTGAGACAATTGTGCAACATCATAGGCTTTCTACCAGTTTAGTAGGCCTATTAGTTATCACGTGTAACTTTGTTCGGCAGATGTTGGGCAAAAATATCAGATGGGAAATATGACTAATTAATTATTAAATAAAGCATATTAAATAAAGCATATAGCAAAGCAAATAGCGTAAGATCAAAAGCCGATGGCGCGCCAAGCGTAGCCTACTGTATACCGCCTTGATTTAGGTAGCATGTAGACAGAAAGACGTGATGCGGTGACGGCACAGTTTCGGTTTAACAACCTGAAAGATTAGGGGACAACATAATCCATTTTCTTTCCCACACGAAATGCAGATATGTCCCAAAATAATCACTTGAGTGTATCTGTTATGCACGATGCACTTCCTAGACTAAGTACACAGGACTTTACTAAACTGGTGTACTGTAGTAAAGTGCTGTAAAGCGTAACGTCTGAGTGTCGTAAATACATACACTCCCAAAGGCTACAACCATGGATATATTACCGTATTGGTCCGAATATAAGACAGTGTTTTTTTTTCTTTAAATGCGTCTTAAAAAGTAACGTCGTCTTATATTCGGGGTCTAGACAAATGGCGTAAATTATACTTGTAAGATGGTTTTTGCACTCATCTACCGTGCCTCGCTATAGCATACAGATGCATGAAATATGGAAAAACACAGTGATCGTCTTGAACAAAGCGGCTCAAAAGCAGGTCAAGTTAAACAACTGAGGATGAGTTTTGATGCTAATTTTAAAATCAATGTGATTAATGCAGCAGAGTCATCAAACAACTATCAAGCAACCAAGAAATCTGGTGTCACTGAATGCAATGTTCAAAAGATGGAGAGCACAAAAAGACCGACATAGAAATACAAACAATCTTAGATAGCGCACACGCTCTAGATCAGACGTCATATTCGATGGGCTAGCCTCATGAACAAAATAAAATGTAAACATTGCGGTTTGCGGTACCGGCGGTTTCTTTCCACGGCCTGCGGTTGGGTTATGTAATGATCACTACTGGGATATACTCAGTGATATACTACTTCCGCATGGGGTATGAAGACGCTATTGTTTTAACGGTCGTATCTCTGAGCCTTCGCAATATACTCTCCTAGTGGTATTACTAGTATACAGAAACCGTAATTTGTATTTACATCGTCTGCACGCAATAAAGCTACAACTTTCGCCTGGTGTTCACCTTTTCTTCATCAACCGTAACTCTCCAGAGACCGAAACTACTCTCAACGTTACAGTTAGCAACACCGCGGTATTACAATTTTGCGGTTATTGCGACAGCCCTACAAATATGTAACACTGGTGCTGGTATGTCACAGTGAGTATGCCCTCCAGTGGTCAGAATGAGCACACTGGGGCATGTTTGCATGTACATACCAGCCATTTGACAAAAAGCAAACTTCTACAAGGTGTCCATTCAACCACTCTTTGTTTAGAGGGAAACCACAAAGCAATTCAATTCTGTGTTTAACACATTGACCATATTCACACACTGGTTCTGTTTATGTGTATCATGACATTGAGGTTAGCATGCTGAACCTTTGAGCAAATTAACTACAAGATTAAGAAGCTTAAGAAAATTGAACACAGCCTATTGTATTACTTAATGATGACCAAGGACACATGTGGGTCCTGAGGTAGACCAGCTGAGAACTACTGCCCACAGGGTACAAATTTAAATACTTTGTACCCAGTGTACACTCTACCCATCCTTACCCAGAACACAAACTCGCTGTCTCCCTCTATTTTCTGACCCCAAGTAGTTTCCATATGTTAACATCAGATATTTCCAAAATAGAACTGTGGCAATGTACCACCCAAAACCAGGAGCCAGGCAGTTGACTTAGCATCACTGCCCCTGTTTGAGAGATGGAGCCTCCAGGAGTGTACTGTCTAGCATAGACTCAGTGAGAATGTTCCTATCACTCTGTGGTTAACAATTAGAGAACAGGAGAGGAGAGGATGTGTTGCTTACGAATTGACTATGTATTTAACACTCAAAATTGAAATGTTGTTAGTGAAGTTATTAAAGAAAGGCTGTTAACATACCAATTACGTCAAGATGAGAAAACGGCACCAGAGAGACTTTGACATAAACAACATTTCAAACACTGCTTATGAATAAGCAGTGCTTCTGGGTCCACAAATGTGGTTTCAATGGGTATTTTTGAACTCAAATTCCCATAAGTCACCCCTCTATCAGTCCACAACGCATGATAGTTATGTATAAGAAACCATGGTATTGGCCCAGCAATAGCAAACCAGCCCATCTGGACTATGTCACAAAATAATTCATTATACCGTATGCCATATAGTTCTTATAGCACTGAAATGCAAAATAATGGGGGTCTTTGTTTCATTTCAAAGATTCAGCTTCTGTTGAACGTTGAATACGTTGTATTATATTATTCATACAATAAAATA
>JAODLL010072052.1:0-16547 GCA_026546735.1 Forbesichthys agassizii | reverse complement strand
CACACCCCTAAATGCATTGAAGCAACTGCCATGTGATTGTTGATTAGATAATTGCATTAATGAGAAATTGAACAGGTTTTCCTAATAATCCTTTAAGTGAGTGTATGTATATATATATATATATATATATATATATAATTGCATATGTTGCTTATATGTGTTAATATGATTATGATTTAATATACATTTCCATTTAAAATAGTGTAATCAAAGTGGTTATTATGCTCAGTACACACATACAGTACTATATATTTTTGAATCAAATGAAAGGAAAGAAAGTACTACGGTACGTCATTACATAAGAATTGACGGAAAGATGATGAAACAGCAGGAGACATAGACAAATTACAATGCGCTACTAAGTGCTGGCATTTCAGACTCCCTGGTTGCACTGCAGAAGTAATAGTAGTAGAAGGCAGTAGTAGTGCGTCAGAGAGCACAGAGCCTCACTGGAGCCTTGTGGGAGAGCAATGCCTCTTTAAGGTGACTGGATCACAGGCGGGATTGCGCCACCATCGCGCCTCTGAATCAGCAGTCTGGGCTGATGCTTACACAAGGCCACACTGCCAAAGCAGCATAGGCCATGTGAGCAACAGAGTATTGATCTACTTGTGATGTACTTAAAGGAGAAGCCATGTCAGATTGAGGGGTGGCTGTTTGCCACATCCTCTGAATCTTATCAGATGTCCTTGTGAGGAAATGGGATTTCAGGGCACACTAGTTTAACAAACGTAGTTAAATTACAGAGATTTGTGTTTCCTGGATGTGGCGGAGAGTTAGTGAAAAATGTATGTGTTTGACCCTTTAATTAAACAGTTATTTAATGAAGGTAATGCAGTGGTGTTAGCTCACTGCTCAGTTCGTGCCAGCACATTCTATCATGCTGGATTTGTTTGATCGATGATGAAACAGTTATGCAAGTTTAACTGGGATTTAATGAAACAATAATAAGATTAATGATGTGTGTATAAAACAGTAACAGATGAAGTGAATGCATACAATAAAATGTGATGACTGAAACACACTTCAACTTCTAACAAACACTTAACAAATATGGATTTCTCAAGATAAAGCATAACATAATGTGTTGTTAGTGTTTCCAATATAGCACGAGGTGATTGGAATTTACTAGAGAAAATATAAATAATATACATGACTCATTGTTGTTTTGTTTAGCGTTTTCCATACTCTCCCAACTCTTTTAGAATTGGGGTTGTACCTGTACATACATGTACAAGAGGTGTGTGCACTCATGTACAGTACTGTAGCCTTTACAATGGTACATCATAAATTGCTTGGGCCCTGTTTAAAGTGGAATTGCTGGACAAAGCTGCTGAGTCATGCTTTGGGCTTTTGTGAAACACTGTGGGTGGCAGGGCTTGACCGGGTGCCAGTTTCTCTATTGGCTGGCATCACTGAGATGGTTCTGGGTTCATTAAATTCCCACATGCATGCACATAGGAGCAGTGAACTGAATGGAATTATCACCAAGCAGGCTACTGACCAAATGTTGACCAAGTGTCTAGACCGCCGGACCACTAAGAACCAGTTCCACCTGTGAGTTCATGTGCTGAACAATTTCACTATTCTTTAAGAAAAGAATTCCAGATGTGTCATTGTAGAAGAAGTGATTATTTTAAAGGATTTCACCAATAACCAATATGGAAGTGTTTCTCTATGTTGGAGTAAGTCGGACTTTATTTTAAATATGAATGTTGTTCAAATGTTAAAACACACTTAAACTGCCATGCATATATTATTTATCAATCTGAAAAAACATAGGCTACAAGAAAGAAAATTAATGTGACCTGGCGCATTCCCTTTCCTAGTTGGACAATCCGGTGTGGGGGTTCCCAGTGCCCCACATCCACACATGCTGTCTATTGATTATTGTCAGCTGCGTGGATGTGGAGCTATATAATGCTGGGATGCCCATTTGTGGGGTTTTTGTTTGCTGTTAGCACGTTTATTGTTTGTGTACGCGCCTGTTAAGCGCCTGTGTTTTGTGTTGATGGTAGCCTACTCATATTAAACGCCGAGCTGCTCTTTCAGTTGAGTTTCCCATCTCACTGCTTTATCTCTCTGTGTCTGCACTTACCCTCCCCCAGCGGTGTGACATTACATTGACTTTGGTGTCTTAGAGACCTCAAAACTTTATTTGTAAAAAAATATTTTTCAGCTTCTATATAACACATGAAAATTTAGTCATATAAGACAAACAAATATGTTTTTTTAAACTCTTCCTTTAACAGTAAACTGGGCTTGCAATTTTTCAAAGAATTACAAAAAATAATGTACATTATCATAAAATCGTACTATTTGATAGGGGATTATAAAGTAATTAACACATTATATTGGCTATATACTGTAGCCTTACGAGACCATCCTGATCGTGCGAGTTTCAGTTTAATTTCTTCATAACAGTCTGAAAAGGAATCATTGCTAATGTGTCCAAGCAGGAACTGAACTTACCAATCAACGTCATATTGATAGCTACAGTATATGGCCGTGGTTTAGGTGTGCAGAATGGTTGCATTTGCTAACATAAAAAGCTAAAAAGACCAGTGGCCTATACTATGAAGGAAGGTACCTGGCTTATCCAGGTAACTTCTGGAGTAATTTTGCGATGTCAGGTGTAACTTGACGAGTAACCTATACTACGAAATGTGGAGCGATTTTGTGATTGTTGAAAATTAGGCCTATACCGCAATATTACATTATAGCAAAGAAACACAGCATTTCTGGCTATTAAAATACACCTTAAACATTAATGATCAGTATAAGATAGGAGCATGCATGCAGTTTTATGTCCCATGCAGTTACACCATTTAAGAATGATATGTCATTGTGAGATTATAAAGTATTATAGCTATGATCATTTATATGTATTTGTAAAAAAGCTATCAAAATTTTGTTTCCTTACAAAATTTAACATATATTACATCTTAACATCTTAAATGTATGCCATCTCATCCTGATATAAAATGCAATAATTCTGATTGATTATGTTGACACAGCCATTACGGACACATCATTGGAACAGTGAACTATGCACCGACAGAAGGAGTTCTGGAGCCACGCTGGTTCTAGAATTACCCTGTACAGCTGAAACACAACAATCTACAGTAGTAAAACAAAAAATGATCGCATTGTTGTTGTTGGTCCTGTGAACTATGTTCAATGCTGGGGCCTGTATGGACAGGCCAGCTCCTCTGTGTTTTGAAACCTACTGTACAGTCCACTGCCGTTTGCCTTCATTGAACTCCCAGCGGGCAATTCTGCTTCCTGAACGCCGAGAGATCACTGGTATGCCGCTCTCATATAGAGGGTGACAAAGAATGGAAGTGCGTTACGGTGTGTGAACATGTCTGAACTCTAACGTGGTGCACTTGACACTCGTAGCCAAAGATAGGAGACTGTGCTTCGAGCGTGGATATAGGAATCAGAACAAAGGAAGATCAGGGCTTCCTGGACAGACAGTAAAGGAGAGGACTGTTTAGGATGACCACACGCTGGGATGAATTGTAACTTTGGATTGATCATTGCAATTATTAATACAATTTCTATTATTTAAAGCCATGTTGTGGGTATCCTTCCTTTCTTAGCTGAATACGATCACATCATAATGAAATCATAGTTATTTTGGTTTGCTTTCATAAAGGCCTATATTATTTTGTTAGATAAAATGTAATTTAGCCAATATCATTTGGATAAATGATAGGCCCTATTATAAGCTGTGTTTTACAACCTTGAAATGATTGAAACAATTGAGTTTTCTGTTTCAGAAAGCTAACTCGGGGAAAGTTACCATGGTAACTGACTATAGGCATAGGCATAATTGCATCTTAAACAAACTGCTCAGAGCAGTTTAGAGATGCTGCGTAAATAACCATGACAGCATAGCTCACGTAAAACCTCTCCACCTTTCGTAGTATGGGTTGATCTGTGTGTGTGTGTGTGTGTGTGTGTGTGTGTGTGTGCATGTGTGTTGGAAGATGGGTGGGGGGCGTAGGTGTGTGTTGTTCTTGGGGACTGAAGTTAAATCTTTTTGAGTTAACTATAGCCTACCTTAAACAACAAGAATAAATAATATATATTATGCACATTCATATAAGGTGTTTTACGAACCACAAACAGTAGGGTTAAGTCTTGCCATTTTTTCATTCACTCTGAGATCCTTTTTGTTTTACCTACGGCATTTACTTTGTCACAGATACTCTTCCTTACGGTGTTTATTTCTTGTTATATTCACATCTCTACTATAGTTTACCTATATGTTTATTTGTCTCATCCACATCTCTAATTCCATTGTATTGAATTTGCATTTCCGGTCACACTCTCCACAGTGGAAAACCATTCAAACACGCAAACTTCTCATTTTTATACTCCTTGCTCCAATGTATACATTTACTAAGTAACTTTCCGCAAACTGAAAACCGCAAGATGTTCTGCTATTAAGCATGTTAAGCTTTATTTTTTTCGTTATAGTTGTAGGGGGTGTATGAAACACAATTCCAAAACAAGACCATTGTAAATGAGGCTACCGGCCATAAAGTTAGGGAAAGTCATGGAAAGTCTGGTTAAGAAATAAGTACTGTATGTTTTTTGTGCTTTTAGTGGGGTCTCACAGACCCCAAACAGAAGATTATGGTTAAAAACACTGCAAGAAGAGACTGGAATCTTTTCGGTTTGTGCACCCTTCTTTTTAATGTTTTCCTACAGGATCATATAAAGACAAAATTGCTAACAAATGTCAGTTTAAACATAAAAAGAATAGCAATGTTTTCAACAAAACTGAGAAGCTATGGCTTGACAATAGCCACATGTGGAAGTCAAAAAGACACTTTACAACATATAACAAACACACTTATTCGCGCGCGCACACACACGCACACACACACACGCACACACACACCTTGAACTTAACAGATGCAACGACCAATCAGAGCGCTTTAAAGAGGGACAAGCTCCAACAGCACAGATGGAGTCGCATCAACTAAATAAGTCGAAGGCCTACGTTTTCTCACAACTAATTCAGCTTCCACTTAACGCGACCCTTCTCACAGAACAATACCACTGTTCCAAGTCAATGAACCGGATACTAAGAACATGACGTTGTTCTGTTCTATTTGTGATGGAATTATGAAACACACACACACTTGATTTATTTTACCCCTATAAATCTCTCTGAAACACCAACAGTTTAATTAGCACATCAAATATACTCAGAAAAAAAGTATTATATTGTGTGTTGGTCTGCATTTCTAAGTGAGATCTTGTGTGTCCCTGTTTATATAATGTATCGAACTTCGAAACTAAAACAAAAAAAAGTGTGTCCTAGTGTCTCAAATGCATAGTGTTAGTTTACCAGGATTTGGGCATGAGCATGCGGTTTAGACTACATTTTCACAATATAACCATTAACCATAATATAGTGTAGTAGTATACCTTAATATAACTAGGGCTGAATATAATAGACCCAAACACAAAGAGAGGCAGGTTGCTTTCTGAATTGTTCTGCTAACGATTCCTCAGGCTCAAATGAGAATCATATTGCTCATGATCCTTTTGAGAAGATACTGTAAGATTATTTTATTAAAGTGACCTTGGTAAGGTCAAATAAAATGTGCTTTTCATGTTGATCAAAAAGCTGTTTTTCATAATAGGTGCCTTGATTGAGGTTGATTGGAAAGTTTATGCCACTCTTCAATAAGAATTTTATTTTCTGCTGGTTCATAGAAATTCAGGTGATTACAAGAAGTAGGCCTATTTATTCTAACTGGGAAGGGCTCCAGACTGTGACCAATTAGTCGCATTTTGCTAAAATTTTTGGAGACAGTGTGACTAGATTTTTTTTACTAGGCGCACCAGTGAGACTTGCAAATATGTTCACGTTATATTATTATTACCGCCACCGCGCCGTTGATTCATGAAGTCTCAAATCTGTGGAGCTGTGGAGCCACTGCATTCAAATGAATGGTTCTCCACTGTCTCCTCTTTGCTGTAACATTTGTATCGCTGTACAGGTGGTGCTCCTTCTCACCATTCAGTTCTACTTTGGATTATTAAACTCCGGATTTCAGCCTTGCAGCTATCAATCACTACATCGAACGCTCTCCACTTGCACACCGGACTGAAATTAATTTCACCTGTTAGGTTGTGTGAGTAATATGGGTTTGCGAGGGACGCATTGTTGGATATTATTGTAGTTATGTCTTCAGTGTTTTGTTCTATAAATATGCTGTTAATTGCCAATTGCGTCTCTGTGCACATTTGTTTTTCTTGTCATTTTGTGTTCGTTCTTGTCTGTCTGCGCCTGTAGTCACTTTGTTAAAATTACTAATTTGAATAATATTGCGATTTAATAATGTTACCAGCTAAGGGATCCCAGCCTAGGGGTCCCCGAAGTCCCTGTTGATGACCTCTGCCATAGACTACAATGTTCAAATGTCCGAATTTATAGATTTTGGTCTCCATAGCTAATCTCCTCGTTCATGACAACTGTACAGGGAGTTTACCAGTTTTTTATCAGTTAAAAATATATGATCCATGCATTTTTGCCATCATTATGAAGAACGCCGTTGTTACAGACTGAGTGAGGTACTGCAATGATGGTGACGACCAAAGCCAGCACCATGTGGTGTTCAAATCCGTTCTTAAGAAAAGCTACGAATGATGTCATTAAGGGTTTCTCCATTTATATACTGTATACAGTCTATGGCTATTATGGAGAAATTGTGTATGGTAGGCCCTGTTTATGGAGTGCAATTTAAGACATTATTAAGCAGTATTGCAATAAATATTTTTATAGCTTCGTCTACTACCATTTCAAAACAAACAAACAAACACAACTCAAAATCTTACCAGTTTTGTCAAAGGAACATATTCCCACTTGAAACAAATATTGTTTAACCCTCCTGTTATCCTCAAATTTACTAACATCTGTTATCCTTGGGATACATTTTTCCCCAGCATTTGAAACCTCCAAAAAATGTTGGTAACTAAAAAACTTTTACCTAATTTGTATGATGACAGCCTAAATTGGCCACTGGAAAATGTTGAAATGTTGCTAAACTGGAGAAAAAATTCCCCCTTCCCCTCCGTCCTCCGTCCTTCCATAAATTCAGAATACCCATTACGTGTCTATTGAAACTATTGAAAAAGTGATATAAAAATCACTAGAAAATCTCCCTGATCACCTTAAATTGAAAAAAAACAATGTTTTTGTGTTTTAAGGTTTTAATACAGCTTTTTGTTATTTACAACATTTGGAAAGTAAAACTATTTTTGTTATAAAGAATAGTAAGATGTATTATGTTCGAGGGTCAATTTAACCCCCAAAAAACAACACAATATCAAACATTTCAAAGATGTCTATTTGTAAAAAAACATTACCAGAACATCAGTAAGGAACACAACAGTACCTTATATACAAAAAACATAGTTAAAAATTGTATTATTCAATTATAGAGGATTCTATGCTACTGTAAATTCTTTGTATGTGAAAAAAGTAATGCATTCACCAAAACATGACACAATATGAACAGCATTGACAGAATATGAACATTTTATTATTTTTTTCTACATTACATTCAACCACAAGTTATATTCAAACCTTGTTCTGTACTACTGTGCGCATGATGTGCAGAGAGTGTGTGTATGCTCCTTGCAGATGTATTTTTTGCATTTCACACATGCGTTGCTGGTCTTGGAGTCATTTCTGTTGGGACAGACCTGACATCTACCACGTTTCCTGCCTGCAGTTTGAACTACTGGAGGAGGGGGTGTGTGTCTCCATTTGGATGTCCTTCACAGCAGCTGCTGATGCTCTTAGAAGGCACCTTCTCCTTTCAATCTGAGGTTTCACCAGCTCGTAACCTAGCTCCTCCAGGAAAATCCTCCTTCGATTCAGTTTTCCGCTGTTCCAGTCCTTGTTAAAATTCGCTTCATATTACGAAGGCAATGTAGGCACTCACATCGATGATGAAGAAAATTACCAGGGGCCAACGGGCAGTCATGTGTCGGCAGCTGTATGTGGCTGTGACCTTGTCCAGGTTGTCAACCCCTCCCTTTGTCTTGTTGTAGTCCAAGACCACTTGTGGTTTTCTGTCCTCTCTGGTGCTCAGGCCAGCATCTTTGTGCATGGTGCTCATCATCAGAACATGTTTCCCTTTCTTGGGGCAATAGGAGACAACAGTGGCTCTGTCAGTGAAGACAAACATTAAAGATGTTACCGTCCTGTTTTTCATGGCAAGAAGCTCAGATGGAGCTCCGGCTTGTATTTTCTTACGGTCCCCAACATGGTTAGCTTCTTTTTCAGAAGTTCCTCACCCAGGGCAAACGATGTGAAAAAATTATCACATGTGATGTTATGACCATTCAGTCCCTTGGCCATGTCAAGTACCACCCTCATTCCTTGATTTTTTTCTCGTGCTTCCCCATGGGATTTCCCAGTGTAAACCTGCATATTCCAGGCATAGCTGGACTGTGCATCACATGCTGCCCATATTTTAATACCATATTTGGCTGGTTTGCTTGGTATATATTGTCTGAAGGGACAACGCCCACGAAATGCAACCAGACATTCATCCACAGTCACGTGGGGGCCTGGATTGTAGAGAAAGGGTAATCGCTGCACCCACTTGTCCCATACATCCCGTATTGCTGCCAGTTTGTCACGCTCTCATCGGCGCTGCCTCGTTTCTCTGTCATCAAAGCGGATGACACGGGAAAAAAGATGAAATGTTTTCAGAGACATAGTGGCTGGAAATATTGCCCTTCCAGTTTCAGCATTGCAAAGGCTTGCTGTTGCTTCACCTTTAGACTTGTAAACTCCAGCCAAAATTAGCAACCCAATGTAGGCCTTATGAAAAGCTCAAAGGCTGATTTTATGTCTTGGACATGACTGACAGCGTATCTGGTGGGGCCTGGAATCATTTTTATCACATTAGCAGTACTAAGTCTACCCTGTCGTTCAAGTGGGGAGAGGGACCATAATAATTTTCAATTTTTGGAAGGTAACGTGTTTGCTGGTGGTTGAGAGACAACAGAAGGGTCAACTCCAAGAGTCTCATTTTCTTCAGAGGAGGATGCCTCATAAACAGGGTCCTCCTCAACGTTATCCTCAGTCTAAGACACATTCTCCTCTATGTCACTTTCAGTCTCAAAGAGCTGTGACAAAACTTCCCTGACAGAAAAACTTTTCTTGCAGGCCATTTTCAAATGAGAGAGTGTACAGAGAACGTACATCGAGCCCCAAGAGAAATAGTTTAGAAGGCTGCGGTGCCTGTGTGTGAGCTTTTATATGTGTTCTCCTCCCCTGTGTATCATGTGATGCAAAACACCCCTGCGGGAACCATATTGTCCCTCCCTAAGAGTGCGGGAACCATATTTTCTATCACTACCTGTGCGGAGGTGGGTGTGTGTGTGTGTGTGTGTAGGGGGGGATTGAAGATTGTGAAATTGCAACAACCTGCATGTGAGTGAGCTCAATATCAGCCAAAACAAGCTCAAGAAATGTGTGTATAATGTTTGTATTTTCGATATTTTATACAGCTAAAACAGCCTGGGGTCAAATTGACCCCAAGGAACATCGATGCGTACAAAATGCCTACAGGACATTGAAAATATATCATCATGTTAAGAAAAGTAATTCAATATGAAGCAAAATAAAATTATGTCAAGCACTTTTTTTGAGATGTTAAACATTGAATTGGGTCAAATTCATCCCAAGGATAACAGGAGAGCTGTTTTACAGCTTTGGCTTTATTTTTTTATTTATTATATTAACATGATTGAAATACATATAAGTAGGTAGTACAATGTTTAGAAAGAATACTATAAGATGCATTGCTTTCCTATCGAGTTGTGATGCGTGTAATCTGCGCTGGAAGTTGATTTTTTACTTTTGAAGTTAGCAAACATCATATATCTTGCAAACAACCTCAACATACAGTATCTGAAATGTATGCCAAAAGCTCATTTTATTTGCACTTAATTAAACCGGAGCATTGCATATCCTAAAAGTAAACATAAAAAAAATGCCATTGTGTGATCCTATTCACTTTTTACATTTAGACTCGGAAGTGCTACCGACTGGGAGCAGTGAAGACACGACTGGCAAGGTCGATGTCATTGCACTTAGCCATCCCACTGGACACTGATTGGTCCTTTAGTGACTGTAGCAACACTAAAGCCAACAGGGTTTTCAGTGTAATCTCACACACAAAATTGAGAGATTGTCAGCTTGAACCAGGCTACAGTGTATGGCCCTCAAAGCATTTGGTTTGGTCTGAGATGCTGGTGTCTGGTGTGACATCTAGTGACAGAAAGTCATATAGAACCACTTTAAGCTGTGGGGCATGTGCTATATTTGCTGCCGATGCTAGTCTCCAACAGCTTGGTGAACCCTCCAGCATGCATTTTCAAGTTGGATTGTGAGTGACAGTATATCTAATTACAGTGTATAATAATTGTAGGGTACAGCTTTTGTTTCATTTATAACAGGTGGATGCAGGTGAAGGCACTGTTTCAATATAGCCACTTCAGGAGAGGTTTCTAAAATTAGCAATAGCAAACTAAACTGTTGCTTGCTTTGCATGAGTACAGGTGCAGGCGGAAAACAAAATGACAGAAACATGAGAAAACAAATAAACGAACATAAAGTACCAATTAACAAGGCGTTTACCCTGCATATATGGTAGCCCTCTGGCTCTCAATTCAACACAATAACCGACAACACCTCTGCACACCTACCACATAAAGCACTGTATACTTTACCTCACAACAGCTGCAGTGAATGAGTGATTAGTGCAGGGTCTGGTGAGAGGCTGGGGTGCGTTGGGTTTGAGAACCACTGCAGGCCGATGGAAGGGGAACAGAAAGGGGAAGTGCCTTTCACAGTCCCTGTACTGTATATTAATCCCTCTGCTCTGGACATCTCCGGGCATCCTGCCGGACATGCATCAACTGGAAAAGGGCCAGAATAAATGAAAAATAAAGGATGAATTGGTGTGCTTTAAATGAAAGAAGATAGAGGAAGACAGAGTTGTTACCTAAAACAAGCACCTTGCTCTTGGGTAATTGAAGTCAAGCAGGATATTTAATTGCTGGATAGAAAGCTTGTAAGTGAACATTTTATGTTCCCATGCCTCGAATAACCTTTTCTTCCATTGCTGGCAGACAATGAATTAATGCATGTATACAGTATAAATTCATGTTAAACTAGACAAAAGGTGTGTGAGCCTCTCTATTTAAATGAGTGAATATGAGACAATGATTACAAAGAATACATTTCACTGTAACCAGCGGGCCACAATTGGATCCCTTTCAGCCTTGCAGTGAGCTGGAGTTGGTGCACTGGCTCAAGGTCATCCAGGCTGCATCACAGGAACCTCTTGTACTATCAGGCTACAGTGTCGAATAAACACAGTACTGGAAATCTTCCTTTTAGTAGGCCAAAGATAGTATTGACCAAGGTGTTAGCTACTACAGAGACATTGTAGTGGTTTTCCCTGGGGAGGAGTCAGATGATGAGATCATGTCTCCCACCCTATTATAATGGCCATTATGTATTTAACGTGCTGTGTATTGTGGAACTATTGATGCAAAGTGTGTTGTACCCATAAAGTCCTATGACTGTACCACTGTTTTTAATAGCAGTGACACTTGCAGGCCTGCAGTGTACCGCTGTGCTCAAATGATGCACATCATTTGGACTTTGCCTCACCACTGGTTTCAGTATCAGACTTGAGTCTGCTTGAGTTTCCCATGTCAACTGGGAAATAGATGGCTATACTTATCACTGCTGACAACCCTTATTAAGAGACTATTAACAACCGCCATAGCAACGTGTACTATGGTATAACCTACCTATATATTGGTTTTCAGAAGGTTTATGATGTGAGTCCACTTCCGTTCACTGTCATGATGACATAGAAAAGGCTGTGCTAAAAACCATTTGAATAATAATAATAATAATATTTTAGAATCACATGTTATATATATGTATATCAATCAAAGGTCAAAACTATTAATATCAGTGTCATGGGTAAATTAGATTTACCTGTGATCCTAAAAGGCATGGTTCTTGTGGCTAATACATGTCACAAAATCTAAATTAAATGCTTTATGGCTGAGTAATATTTTTTGATGGCACAGGACTTATTCTCTGCATCTCTCATAAGGCCAAGACAAAGATGGGAGATGGAACACTAGTTGCCAGCAGAATATGTAATAATACAATAGGATAAGCATGTGTGTGATTTTGATTATAGTAGTGCAAAAAGTGCATTGTGTACACTGCAGTATATGGCAGTAATGTGTTGCTAAATAGACACCAAGAACAGACATAACCAAGGAGCAGGGGACTCTCTCCATCAGCTGTGATGAACAGCCCAATGCACCAATCACGCACACGAACAAATCAATGCAATACACAGTCTGTTGTTAATGCGTGACCTGCATATGAAGCTCTAATAATTCACCAGGCTGTCATCGCTATACAGAGCGCTTGCACCAACAGACGATAGCCACACCCACTGCTGGTGTCAACCAGTAACTGTATATTATTCATTCCTGCTGGGTTGTCTCTTTTTATACTGTTAGATTTATAATCTGCAAGTTTCTCCATTTTCCTCCCCCCCCCATCTCCCCAAATATCTCCTTGTTTTTTTTAGATAGTGTTAATGCATGTTTTTGTTTATATAGGCTACTTTAAATAAACTTGAAATCTGCCTCTTGCCTTTCAGGCTTCATTATTCTAATGAACTAAAAATCCATGCATTCTAGCATGGATTTTTAGTTCAGTGTTTTGTGGCTTTTGGGACCGGGTAGCCTACCTCCCAATATTATCCCATTATTATTATAAAATCACAGCTGAAAAAACACGGCTCAGTCAGGATTGACTGAAGGTTGATGGCATTCTTACAGTTTACATTATATTTGTTCTGGTTAGTAATGTACACATTGATCAAGACCTTTCTTAAGAATGGACATTGAAGGAATATGCTCCTGTACAGTATATGTATGAATAATCTTATAAAGTCATAATAATAAAATAATCCGTTTGGACCAACTCTCTGACATCACCTGGGACCATGTCAGTTATTCAGCAGCATGTATACACATAGAACAGGCCAGTTAAGCTATTGATAGAGTGACCGTCATATGTTTAGTACTGTATTGGCACAGCAGATGCCACTAGGTGTCAGTGTAAAGTCAAAGAAGCACTGTTCTCATGGGAAAATGCTGCTTGAACCTTTAAGGTCAAGAAAGGGACATTGTTGTGGCTGGTGTTTATGAGCCTGCATAGGCCATACGTTGAGGAAATGAGGCCTTCCTCGGGACTGTGAAGGCCTGCATGTACCCTGCTTGACTCCGTTTGGTTGCTTCTGATGGAGTAATAAAACTGATAGTGTCACCATCATGTCATGTTTTGGACAGGGTAGGTCAGAAAACAACTCCCAAACGAAAGGTCGTGGATTCCGGACACACTCTGCCTACCTACAGCACATCTTGAGCAAGATGCTAACGCTTGTACTAAATGTACATTTAATTGTAAGTCACTTGTTATATGTGCACTATTGAACTGCTCTCTACAAAACGGTACAGCCATTCCTACTGACAGACAAATATTTCTACAATATCTGTATTATATGAAACTTGAAGAAGCATTGCCAGATACTGTAATGTACTGTACTGTATATAACTTACATTAACTCTGACTGTGGAGCAAGTATGTTGGTAAATAATATTATGTTATAGAATAGCAAGAGGATATTCTCAAAATACTGCATAATAGAAAGCATATAGAATGCACACGTCACATTTTATATTGGTGTTATTTATCTTATAATGATACATATGTCAATATTGAGACTAATCTCTACTCGTATACATTGCTTCTTGCAGCTACATTTGTATGATGTGTAATTATATTTAATGATGCTTATGTAATCATTGTGGAGGTTTCTTGCCAACAGAGCAGGAGACAAAGTGTGCATTCCACATGCAACAGTGGGAGCAGCATTTGAAGCCAAACGTGATGGGGAGCCATTCAATGAGCTCAGCAGGCAACACTGAAAATACCCCTCTCCTTTCCCCTTGCCTGCTATCTTCGTCTGCTTCTCTTCTCTCCAAGAGAGGTGTACCTAAAAGCCCTTTACCAGTAGGCTGTGCATGCTGTACAGATATACTGTAACATAATGTAAATGAGACCACATCTGTAGTCCGTGGAGTTTGACATGCTAGTAACAACATTGCATATTGCTGCTTCGAGTAACATTCTTTGCAAAGTGACAGCATGCTGTAATAGCGAATACATTATTTAATAAATACATATTAATAATAAAGACTAACAGAGAACCAAATTTGAACCCGAACATATGCGTTTTAAAATCATGTGATCAAAACAAATTCCAAAATATCTCACATACAATAAGAGAGCATTAGCCCTGACTATGCTCTCAGCTCAATTAATTTAGCTGAGATTACAGTCTGTAAACCCTGATCACGCTAGCGTTCGCACATCCACCCTGCTGGCGGTCCAATCAGCGTGGGTTAGAGCGATGACGTTGAAGTCAAGCGTGTTTATACATGGTGGTAGAGCTAGATGAGGCCATCAAAACACTTCGCCGTTCAGCGCTGTCCAATAGTTTCCAAATGAACCAGAGCTCTACGCCAAATAGAAGGATATGACTGTGAACACTTCCCAATGGAGCCAGATCTATTCATAAAGTGAATATGGCCTGGTTACACCAGGCTACAGAAGCATGTCCTTACGCAACAAATGTCAGTGAAATAAACGGCATCATTTTAAAAGGCAAATGCTGTTGGTAAATAACGTGGGTGTACATATTTAAGGTACATTTGACTAACCTAGCCTTATTTAATGGATCAAATGCATGGCGACCAGTATAGTGGATCAGAAGCAAGTGAGGGAGGACTCACTTATAATATGCGTATCATGTAATAGTTGTACCAGGAACACACAAATCCTGATAAAAGCATTTCAAAACATTTCAAGCAATGTGTGGTATTATAGCCCAGTGGGGGTGGGGGTGGGGGGTTTGGGGCGGGGTTAGGGGGTGTAACCACCTGAGAAAATCACTCGGGTAAAGAGCATTGCGTCTTGAGCGGAACATCAAGTGGATGTGGGGCACTTATAAACAGTGACTGTACCACTTAATCAACCTCCTTTGGCGCCTCTTGATTGCAACAAATAGACATTTAAAATTGCCAAGATGTGTCGTATTGCGACAGCAAACGCTCTGTGACAATCCCTGTGTGATGGAAGGTGTTTCCCATACTGTCTGTGCTTCTTACTGGCACAGTGCAGCTACCACTCCTGTCATAGAGCTGATGAGAAAAGTGTTGCTTTGAACACAGCTGACAAGTTGTACCGATTATAAAGTAAGACCCGGGATGCTGTTCAAAATCAATCTGGGCACAAATGCTGTTGCATTCATTAATTGATGACATGATGACAGAGTCCTTAGTGGTGCTAGTGTGAAGTAGTAAACAAATCTATAATGGAGTGTTCAACTGAAAAACAATTGACGTAGGACTTTAGTAATATTAATGCAGTGATTCTCGGTTCCTACAGTACATCGCTAAACGGGAATACTAGCTATACCTGTTTCATAGTATTTCCTGTGTTATAGACCACTACCATAAGCTACAGGAACTGCAAACATGCAATTAGATGTTTCCTATAGTATGCTGCAAAGCACCTGACATGCCAGATGTATGGTCTATTAGACACATCCATCTGGAGAGCTGTCCATTGAAACTGTTTTAAAAGGGCAGGCGCTTTTACAGAAAGACTTGGAGGTGATTGGACGAACCTGTGAACCAGCAGAGCTTGTTCTTTAATCCACCCTTGCAATAGAAGCGTCAGGAGAGGAGTGAGTGAAAACATCATAAATGCTTTAGTGCTGTTCGTTTTCAAGTCTCCTTCGTCACACCTAAACCACGCCCATAGCTACAGTAACAGTACAATGCAATGCTGATGAAACACGACGATTTACAAGCTCTCCAGACTGAATCTAGCAAAGTTTAACTGAAGCTCACAAGATCAGTATGGTCTCATGAGGCAGGTAAACATTACATTTTGACCGTATTATTCTATAATTTATATGTATATGTATATTTTTATGCATTATAATTATATATACTGTATATACATATATAAATTACTGTGGCTATTTACTGTATTTGTACACATATGTATACATTATGCGAAGCACAATGAGTCTGCATTGTCTAATGACACAATACAGAACTGTGTTAAATCAATTGTGATATCAGCGCAACCTATATTTTATTCTTTTCCTTTTACCTCTAAGACTGCATCAGTTCAGAATCCTCAATATGTGAATAACATATTGAGATTTTAAGATATAAGATTTTATAATAAGGAATAAGGAAATACACACATTAATAGAGTACAGTTTTACCTTAACTTATACTAAAACCTCTCTCTCTCTCTCTCTCTCTCTCTCTCTCTCTCTCTCTCTCTCTCTCTCTCTCTCTCTCTCTCTCTCTCT
>JAODLL010072041.1:0-11576 GCA_026546735.1 Forbesichthys agassizii | reverse complement strand
ATAGACTGTATATATAAGTGGACAGACTCTGTGGCGTCACTATAGACTGTATATATAAGTGGACAGACTCTGTGGCGTCACTATAGACGTATAACTGGGACAAATAGTTTGTAAGGGCCAGCAAGAGTTCACTGGACGCCGCCGAAACCGCCACCACATTTTTGATAAAATTGTTAAAATCTATTTCATTTTTGCCGTGAAGTCAGACATTTTAACATTAGAGTCATTGAGGATTTTTTTCCTTTTTGCAAACAACCTTATGTGGTCAGTTGAGGAACTACAGATGTTGGCATTTCCGCGTTGTTTTCATTTCTTAGCACCGGAGGTTCCCGCTTGGTTCCACCACATCAGCTAAGGGTTGTTTTACTGGGACTTGGGTCCACCAAGAAACCACCTATCAATTACCATGAATAATGTATAGTTACTTAACATTGCGTCTCTTTTAAGAGCCTTGATAATTATCTCATCTGAAATACAGTTGAACACACAGCACAACTTCACCAACATGCGTTATCCTCTACAAACTGATGAGGAGATACTGGTTATAGATGCTCAAAGCTACTAGAAATCCCACAGCTGCCGTTGTGCATCATGTCACTGTAACACAATAATTATGTGGTTACAAATAATTACTATGAACTCAACGCTTAACTAGAAAAATAGTTGTGTGATAAATAACAAAGTGATGCTTCTGAAAAGCTGCTCTGTAAAAAGTTAATAAATATGTTATATCCTCGTATTCATAATGTGTGAGCTGTTTTTAACTGACATTTTTCAACCTTGAGGCAATTTTAGAAACTGTCTTAATGTCTGAATTTATTCAAGTGAGATAATCTACAGAAAATGGACATGTTCTCAATAAATAAGTGTGATGACTGTCACTTCGATGGCCGTCATATTTCATTATAACACATTTTTTAATTGCATCTCCTCAAAAAGTTACATAATTTAATCATTAAACATGAAGCCCCACACTTTATATTAAACTTAAACATTACAAATGTCTGCTAAATTCCCAAGTGATTAAATAAACATTTGACAGGGTGATATTTTCTGGTCAAGAGAGTTTATAAACCTATACTCAAATGCAGCCACAAGATTCTTTGCAGAAGCAAAGCCTAAACATTTACCAGACGACATTTTCAGTAGAAAAATAATAGTAAATAGCAAATATTTTAAAATAAAATAAAAACATAAAATATAATATAATATAATTGAATGAAAAACATGATTAAATCTATTAAGTATTTATGACACTCTACAGTATATGTTGTCTTTTCAAGCAAGCGTTCATATAATTTTAAAGTGCCTTCCTTCATGAAAATATGACCCTCTGTTTGAGTGTCATGGATATTGCTCATTAGGTAAAAAGACCTGTAAAAACATTTTGAGATTTATTTTTAAAAACACTCTCTTGGCCTTACTGATGCTTGTCAAACACAAGCCAAAAAAATAACTCACGACCAAACGACACTGCTCTACTTTACAGTGATGATGTTTTGAAAGCCAATTCTTCTCACAGTGTCTATCTTTTGGTAAACGTATAACTAATCTCCTCTATCTCTCCATACGTCTGAAAATTGACAGTTATACAGTGAAGCCACAGTGTGCAGCACTGTGGCCTCACAGCAAGAAGGTCCCGTGTTTGAACCCCGGTCGTTCCGGCCTTTCTGTGTGTAGATTGCATGTTCCTCCCATGTCAGTGTGGGCTTCCCCCACTATTTAAAAACATGTTAGGTTCACCCTCCAGTCAGTGCCATGTGACCAGTGTCATGTGACCAGTGACACTGGCTCCAATCTGGAGTCGGTCCCCGGGCGCTGCACAGTGGTTGCCCACTGCTCCCTTGAGGGATGTGATAGATGCAGAGGATTCATTTTGCAACATGTATGAGACAATAAAAGCACCTTTACCTTTAATGTCCTGTCCATCTCCTTAAACGCCACCTGTTCAGTAGGCTGTCCTGCTCAACATCATTTTCCTGCTGAATAAACCTAATCTAAGCCCTCCACCCCCTGATCTGGATCTCATCCACGTCTGAACCTGGATGACCTGGCAGGATCAGCCCAGCCTGTACAACATAATCAAGACGCCGATGAACATCTCGGCTTCTATTAAAACAGACGGACCGCTACGTTTATCATCAACAGACAACTGACACTTGACATGACAAAAGCAACGTGAAGATTTAGTTATTCGTCCTCTGTGGTGACTGCACCGTTCCGTTCAGTGTCGTAAAAGATACATTTATTATTGACATCTCTCTCGCTCTCTCCCCCACCATATAAAACAGATAAAACCACACAGCAAAATCACTGTGCCTATACAACACTATGAAGGCTGTGTAAATATCTACCTCAGCAACATGTTTTAATACCCATATACCATAATAACCATTAAGCCTACATTACCCAGAATGACTTGCAGCGTTTGAAGAGATTAACATATTGTAAAGGGTTACTTTGCTCATCCAGCCAAGGTAGAGAACATTTAAAGCTGCGCTTTGTGATCTGTCAATCAAGAACCGGTTCTGACCGCTTCAAAAACAGAAGAAGCAAAAAAACTGAGCGTGTTTAGTGCTGCTGCTGGCGGGCCAATCAGGGTGGGTTAGTGAGATGACGTTGATGTCAAGTGTGTGTTTCTTATGTTGGTAGAGCTAGATGAGGTGATCAAAACAGTTGTTGCAACACCTATTGGTAATTAATAAACACTGCGCGATAGCTTCAAAAGTAACCAGAGGTCTACGCCCAGTAGAAGGAAACGCCTGTGAACACTTCCCAATGGAGCGTGGCCAGACCATATTAACCAAGGAACTTTGGGTCTGGTTAGAGCAGGCTATACTGTATATACTGTATACTATATATACAGATACTAGTGATCCACCAATCAGTTTGTTTTTATTGTCTGATACCTATTAACGATTTTTAGTCCGCAAAATTGACCGATACCCATTTTATACTTTTTTAATATATATTGTTAATGAATTAGATTTTAAATCCAGGTAAATGCATTAATTGACAACAATAAACAACAAATAATTTTTTTTCTCTATATCGGCATATTACAAAGGAGACTCTGACTACCAATAATATTGTATTTTGAGTAAATATCCTCCGATTCCAATCTCCTGCCGATCAATCGGTGCATCCCTAGTAGTTGTCTAATGACAGATTATGACTTCAGGGAGAAAAAGCCACATGTAGGAGAGACCCAGCGTGCCTCGTAAGAGTGTCCATCTCTGAAGTTCCCCAGAGATGCAGTATCACTCACGGCCAGCAGGTGGGTCAAAGCCACTCTGAAGCGGAGCCTATTAATGGAGCCAGCCACGGAAAAAGAATGAACGGCCGTTGTCTCGAAGCGGACTCCCTGGTGTTCCTCGCCAGGAACACCAGGGAGGAGGTGGAGGTGGGCTTTAATGAAGACAGCGGCGAAGCGGACATCTTGTTTTGCGCCATGTGACTTATTGGTAATGAGATTTCAGGGCCCCGGTTCCCAAGCATGTGTCTGTCAGAGCTCAGAAGAGCCGGTAATGGCGGCCTGTTAAGGAGCCGTGATTTAGGGATTGGAGAAGCACTGGAGCGCAGAGTTAAAACCCCCAGACACACAGTCCGCACAGCATCCTGAGAGAACACTCAATAAGGGCAGCTTCGGTCTTCCTTTCTACCAGAGAGAGAGAGAGAGGGCGAGAAGGGGGGAGGGAGAGAGAGAGAGAGAGGGAGGGAGAGAGAGAGAGAGGGAGGGAGAGAGAGAGAAAGGGAGAGAGAGAGAGGGGGAGAGGGAGAGAGAAAGAGAAAGATCATTTGCGATAAGTTGGAGCAGAAATATGGATGGAATATAGAGGGAGAGAAAAATGGCCGGAGGGCAGAGAAGAGGGCGTCTATATTTGTAGCATTAACTGGCCTGCAGCAGAGAAACACTGACAGAACCAAATAGCAGAGACCCCCCCCCCCCCTCCCCGTGCCTTTTAGTAACAGCAGTAGGCGGATCTCCTCATATTTCTGTCTCGTTTTGGACGATAAGCGTTTCTAGGATGTCTTGCTGCTGACTCAAGGAGGCTCAAGAGAACCAGTAGCTTCAGTTTAACTTTGCCAGGAGAACAATTCAGGCAAGTCCAGAAATAAGAAATCCTTGAGTCGAAGTAGCAACTGATCTGACCAATCAGCTTCCACAATAATGACAGACAGATCCAATCAACTAGTATAATAAACTACATGTGTGTTTTGAAAGCGCCTGCCCTTTTAAAACTGTTTTAATGGACAGGTTTCTACTCAGATGGACTCCTACTGTCCACCTAGCACGGGGGTCTGCAACCAGGGGCTCACTGTGGCTTTGACAAACATCATAGTAATCCAGGTTGTATTTTGCCTGTGTCTTCTGATTTCACCAAGATTAAAATTGATCTAGTCCATGCAAAATCGTGAGTGCACAGTAGCTGAGTATTAGGCTAGGATTAATTATCTTCTGTTTTCAAGTCACCAGAAATGGATAACTATAATTAATTGATAGGATAAGTATAATATATTCTGCAGCTCCAGACATAAAGATACATGTAAAACATGTTGGGCACAAATGGCTCTTTTAATAGTAAAGGCTGCAGACCCTTGACCTAGCATGTCAGGTGAGAGAACCAGGCATGTCCGACAGAACCCTAAGATACTGTAGCAAAACCCTTGTAGCAGAACCTTAAGCTACTGTAGCAAAACCTCAAGCTACTGTAGCAGAACCCTAAACTAATGTAGCAGAACCATAAAATAATGTAGCAGAACCCTAAACTAATGTAGCAGAACCTTAAGATTCTGTAGCAAAACCTCAAGCTACTGTAGCAGAACCATAAAGTACTGTAGCAGAACCCTAAACTAATGTAATAGAACCTTAAGATACTGTAGCCAAACCTCAAGCTACTGTAGCAGAACTATAAACTAATGTAGCAGAACCTTAAGATACTGTAGCAAAACCTCAAGCTACTGTAGCAGAACCTTAAACTAATGTAGCAGAACCTTAAGATACTGTAGCAGAACTATAAACTAATGTAGCAAAACCTTAAACGACTGTATCAGAATCTTAAGCTACTGTAGCAGAACCCTGATACTGTAGAAGAACCTGAAGCTAGCTGTTCCTGCGATCACGTCCACAGCGATAAGCGGCCATCAATGTTGATCAAAATTTCCCCTAAATCCCTCAGACAAACTGTAATTGTTCCCTGTGCCCTGCGTGTCAGATCTGCTCTGCGCTGTGGCGTTGCCAGGGAGATATTACCCCCCGATGCCCTGTCCAAACAGCAAGCCTCACCAAGGTAGAAAACCAAGAGTGTCATCCGGGGAAATTAGAGCCACTCAGAGACAACGGCGCCGCACCGAGGAATTATTTTAGGCTGTCAGCCTTGATATCTGCAGACAGGCATCCTAACTGGCTTAGTCAGGCCTGCGCCACGCGTGGCACGGCTCTCTGGTGTAAATGTGGTCCAGCATGCAGGAACATGCAAACTCCCGCGAGTGTGATTTGGACAGGACCCTGCGGCCCATGTGACTAATGTGTTCCTATAGTAGCCCTGCTACTTTGATGCACCATCATGTGATTGTGATGGGAGGAAGGGTAGGGGGAAATATTACACCTTTTGTTGTGTGTCTGTGTGTGTTTGCATATGCACACACAAACACGCAGATTCATGCACACACACTCACAGTGGTCTATTACAGAACACACACACACATACACACACACGCAGGGCACACACAGTTGTCTATTAGCAAACGCGCACAGAAACACACTCAAATGCAAGCACACACACACTTACACGCACTATTAGCGACACCCCATGTGTCTCCACTGCGCATTAGCTTTAGCATGGAGCCTGTGCACGTGTCTAGAGCACCGCGGCCCCCCACGGACCCCTGATTTAATTACCAGCCGGCCTAGGGAAGAGGAGGGGGGGTAGGGGGAGATTTCACGGCGGCACACCTCCCTGTTCTTCCTGCTCCACATTAGCGCTGGTCCAACTCTCAGATGTCGGAACAAATTTGAATTAATTGTAATATTCTGTAAGAGCGGTTGGGGATCACTAGGAAGGGTGGCTTAGGAAACTTTAAGCCGGCATGTATGAGCCGGCCTCTCTGCTGGTCGTTAGCATAATGCTTCACACACTTCCTGCAGCACCAAGGTCAGCCAGTAGGGGGCAGCACCCCTATCAGCCCCACCCTACCATGTGAAACGGGGCATCAGAGGCCTGCTGTAGACCCTCTAGCCAGCTCTGGGCCACCAGAGTAGAGGTTCAACCGCCGTGAACAATGTGAGAAAAAGGGTTTAGATTATTTTGTATTTGTATTCGTATAAATGCAAAATACACGTGTGTGCTCGACCCATTTTATAGGCATAACTAAAATAATCCAAAAAGTTGAGATGTACAATGTGTTGAAAGGCTCTGAAATGGCTTGAGCACAAATGTTATCCCCTCCCCTCGATGTGACTCGCCGCCATTCAACAGCACACTCCAAAATATGTAAATCCCCCCACCCCCTTCCACCCCACAAACACACACACACACACACACACACACAGCACAACTTTGTGTTGGTGTACACTGGCAGAAACAGAATCCATTTTGTCGCTGCCCGACGGTAAACAGGAGACTATGAAACGTGATCTAGACACCGGTGCGAATTAAAGGTCCCTCGTGATTGGCTGGTGGTGGGAAAAGGGGAGAAGGGGGGGGGGGGGACAGATTCAACGACAGAAGGAGCCCAGAGATGATATCGACATGGCATCCCTCTGCTCCTGCGAGACCTCTTATCAGTCATCTGTCCATTCCGCCTGCCTCGGTCTGATTGTAATGAACCTTCTATTGAATAGCGCAATCAACCATCCGCCCGCTATGAATCACACACCCACCACACCGCCACCTCCTCCCGTGCTCACAAAGCCGCAGCAGAGAGACTTATGGGTCGAGCATGCGCACAAGCAACGCCATTATTGCCCGACTGCATGAAAATAATAAACCCAATCACTGGGTTAAAGGCAGGGAGTGTCGCATGACAACCACTCAGGCCAGTACAGGAGCCATTTCAGAACCCTGCTGCAATTGTTTGAGTGGGTCGCGTGATCACCCGGTGACCACTCATCATTGTTTGTTTTAACCGTAGACCACAAAATGGATCATTTATTGCTCCTTCTCAGAGCCAAGGCCCTGCTGGTCACTAGAGGAACAGCAGTTTCACTGTGGTTTCTGCACTTGGTGCTGTAAGGGCTAAGGACAGACTAAAGTCAGCCCTGGAACTGAACAGCATTTAGAACAACCTTTACCTTTAGGTTATATTTATAGCAGGCTTGTGCTCTGCTGCACGGACAGGGTTGATATTAATAAAACAAAGAGTTCATATTTAATATCTTTAATTTTTCTTGCTAGGAAGAACCAATAGCAAATTGACAAGCGTAAGAGCGACCGGCGGGGGTTACTGCCTTCAGCTTGTCAGACATTCATTCTTGGACACATGCCATTGGAACAGGGAAAGCTTGAAATTGAAAATTGCAATCCATCATCTAATGGCATTCTTGGAGTGGGTCTTAAAACACAAGTGAAAGGTTTGGCACGGAGCCCAGCGGACTCTAACGTGCAGCCTTTTAGTGCAGCGAGCTCTCCGCCGTACGAGAGCTGTCCCCGCTCGTGGCGTTATCTGTACCTGCCTCCGGTCTGGGCCCAGCAAAGTGGAGAGCAAGCAAATTGAAAAGTTGTGTATCTCTGCCTCTCTGCTCCCCAGACGCAGCGCGGCTGTTTTGTTTGGTCATTCCTTCTCCAGGTTTGTCGTAAAATGTCTGCTTCAAGGCTTTATGGTGCTGTGTGATGATATGTTTATCCAGGCACGGCAAATATAATATTCTATTATAGAGTATATACGGTACACAGTTTACATACACACAGAGTAAATATAGTATACCTATAAGTTAATGAATACCTGCGGCGTTATATCTGGTTTGGAACACAATTTACAAAAGCTATTGCATAGCAATAAAAAGGAAATATTCCTACAGAAATTACACTGAGACCGTCAGAGAGACTTGGGACCTTGCAGATACATTCACAATCATGTCTGATGACGTTTGCAGCTGTGATGTAAGGAAAACACAACACAAACGCTTATTTTAATTCATCCTCCTACTATTCTCTTGATATTTTACCTGCATGCAATAAATTCAAAAAGGATTTTATTTAATTTAATAATTAATTGAAATACGTTTTCTGATCTCTGCAGAGCATGACATCCCAGAATCCTTTGCTCCCACTATTCATCTACTATAATATACTGTAGCTCCATGTGTGAGAATTACATTCAGTTTACTGGCTCAAATATACTGTATGTCGGGATGGAATTTACTGTATGCTTGGGGTCTTTTGGGCACAAGAAAGAGAAGTATATTTTCATTAGCAGGTAGCATTGTCACTGATGAAAGTCTGTAGCTGTAATTCCGGTGTGACGCAATAGTGCAGTAGCCTACTTTATTTACTCATTTCAGATGTTACATCTAATGTAAGCACTAACAGTAGCCTACTTATCTAACAGAACGATACCTGAAAAGTGAGTGCGGAGATTCTCAACCAATTCCTCGTTTAACCTCCGACTTCTCTGACTTCCGACTGTCAGTGAGTTATGTAGTTGTTTGTTGTGCATGTCAGTCAAAATACCTCTCCTGTCCCTGTGGGACACACTTTAAAGGCTGGCTCTGCAAGTTTGGGGCAACAGTGGCCCAGTGGGTACAGCTGGGCGTTTAAAGTGAGAGAGAAGTCGCTGGTTCAAACAGACGCTAATTGTCGAGGTGTCCCAGAGCAAGGCGCCCACAACTGCCCCCGGTGGTCAGTTGGTGCCTTGCACGGCTGATAACGCCATCGGGGAATGTAAGGCAATTGGGTACAGTGCTTTGAAAGGTTAGAAAAGAGCTACGGTACGTAAACGCAGTCCATTTGTTGTCCTTGGCCACCGACAGACTGTGTTGCAGAATTACGACGCTTCCACAGTGGGTAGTGGTTACTCCTGTCATGGGGTTCTGTCTGTGTCGTATTAGATCTGGACGTCACACATTCAGGCCTTTGGTCTATTGTGACAACGTGCACGTACACACACACACACACGCACGCACACACACACACACACACACACACACACACACTCACACACACCAGAGCTATGGCTGCATGGTGACTAATGGCACCTGATTGGAAAAACTAAAGAAAAACAACAACTTTCACAATAAGAGCCATGAACGGCCAAGCACACCACCCCCCAATCACACACACACACACACACATACACACACATACACACCAGGGTTTGCAAAATTTGTTAAATTATCCAAAGTATCTCAACAATGAGGCTCTGATCAGCTGGTGAGCTGTGACCAAGCCAGGTGTGTATGTGTGCGTGTTTAAAAGTATCGGTGTGTGTGTGTGTGTGTGTGTGCGTGCGTGACAAAGTATTGGGGTGTTTGTGTGTATGTGTGTGTGTGTGCGTGCGTGCGTGATGAAGTATCGGTGTGTGTGTGTGTGTGTGTGGATCAGAGCACTCCTTGGCTGTAATGACACTATGCCTGAATGGTGCTTTGTTACTGTGCAGGGAAATGCAGTTTATACAAGCAGACTGAATGAATCAGGTCCAAACAGCAATATAGCTCCTTTATGGGAGTGCTGCAGTAGAGATAAAAGGCTGCAAATTAACCTTTTGTCAGTGAAATGCATTTCCGATCTCCCTGTGGAGAGCAGAGCGTGCAAATATAAAGCGGCAGGCTTTAACGCGCTGGAGATGGTGTATGTATGGTCGTATGGACACTTCCTCTCTACTCACAACACCACAGCATCAGGTAAAGCTGCAATAATCACCCAGGCAGCCTTGTGTCTGCTGAAGGTGCGACCTTCAATAAGCAACCATTATTACGAGCTATGGTTCCTTTATAGCCCAGCGTAAAGGCCAAAAGAGAAATACTTGTTTTGTGTCATTTTCCACCAGTTGTGCGTGTAAGTTTCCCAGGAGAACTAACTTGATAGTTGTCGGTGGAAAGGGGGGGTGGTGTTTGTGGGTGAGGAAGGGGGGGTAGAAATCTCATTATTTCTGAGGAGGTATAGTGATAAAAAGACCAACAGTAAAGTGAGAATATTTTTTAAGCTTTTGACTGCAAGGCATAGCTTTTCTCAGGAATGTATTTGAACCACTCTGGCCGTAGTCACCATTGCAGTACCTCACTCCACCTGTAACGCCCCCCCAAGCCCCCTGTTCCTTATAACAGGAGAAATGCATGTGTAATATATTTGTATCTGACTGGTCATGAAACCATTCACCCACCGTACATTTGACGTGAATTGTGTGACTAGATATAGAGACCAAAACCGTTTTTTTAACCAGGCTGTACACACGTTTATTTTTGCGATAAAGTCAGACATTTTAACAATGTCAGCCAGCCTCAAGCGGCCATTCGATGAACTGCACGGTTTGTTACTTCTGTGTTGTATTAATTTCTCAGCGACGGAGGTTCCGCCGCTTGAGATAAACAGGCCTGCCAAAATTGTCCGCCAATGAATGTTTTCAATGGGACCTCTCCTCTTTGCCGCCCCCTGCTGCCCCGGTGTCATTATGACAGGAAAAGAGGCCCTTCCATACGGTCAAGGGTCCTTCCGGGGTTTTGAGCGAGGGCCCCTGCTTGACGTCCTCTTTCACTCCATTAGAATTCAGCCCATTACCATGCCGACCGTACTATTCAATACGTGGCGCTATCTGTGTAATGAAAGGCACCGGCCTGTGGATAATGTTATGAGGCAGTGTGGGAATTCCCCCAGTGACTTGTCCGCCTTATCGGGGCTTCAGAGGAGCTGTAATCCATCCTCCCCTCTCCCCTCTCTCTCTCTCTCTCTCTCTCTCTCTCTGCCCCATGCTCTCTCGCCCCCTCCAGAGTGAACAGGCTGTGATATCCTTGTGCATTCTGCCCAGAGCTAGGTTGTCTCGCGGAGATGTGCGTCTGTCAGAGAGAGAGAGAGAGAGAGAGAGAGAGAGAGAGAGACCAGCTACAGCGCTGCTCGCTCTGCCGAGAGCCTGCCAGTCTGCAATAGTCCCAGTGTAAATCTATTGTGCTGAGCTCCAGGCTACACAGTGCTAGCACACAGCAGCATTTGGAATTTTAAAGGAAAGGAAACGCATACACGCACACGCATACACACACACGCACACGCATACACACACACGCACACGCATACACGCACACGCATACACACACACGCACACGCACACGCATACACGCACACGCACACGCACACGCATACACGCACACGCATACACGCTGACATGCACACGTGTCACACACACATTGATGGAAAAGTGAAAATAAAAGACACATGAGAAGTAAAAGAACAAAGTTGTGGTGTGATGAATGTTTTATTCAAGGGAGTCTTGGAGGAGGCTCAGGTAAAGAACACACAAAGCATTAGACCTGAAATGTCCAATATATCATACATATGTATATATATATATATATACAATATACATATACATATATATATATATATATATATACAATATATATATATATATGTATATTGTATATATAT
>JAODLL010072040.1:0-40725 GCA_026546735.1 Forbesichthys agassizii | reverse complement strand
CGTAGGCTACGCTTGGCGCGCCATAGGCTTTTTATCTTACGCTATTTAATATGCTTTATTTAATAATTAATTAGTCATATTTCCCCATCTGATGTTTTGGCCCAACATCTGCCAGACAAAGTTACACAGGATAACTAGTAGGCATACTAAACTGGTAGAAAGCCTATGATGTTGCACAGTTGTCTCACCACGGACTGAGATCACATTGTCTATAAATGACCCAGAATCACACTATTTCGGAAGATCTGCGCAACGAACTTGACCATTCAAAACAAAAACAAAAAAATGGACAGACAAATTGTTTAACCTGTTTGCAGAACTTGACCCACTCTGGGGTGGTGGGGGGAGGAGTGAGGGCGTTGGGGCCATCTCGGGCCAGGTTCTCAGCTGCCTTGGCAGTGGTAAGACCCTGGAGACAGAGAGATATAAAACATTTGGTATCCCTTGGAACATGGAAGCCGTCAAGGATAGAATAGTCTAAGCGTCACGGTTGTGGGTTCGATTCCCTACCCGACCTGTCTATATGCAAGAATGACTGAGAAATATGTTTAACTTCTACCTGCTCCGTATACTGCCAGCTGTAGATGCCATGTTGCTTTTACACCTGCTTGCACAAATAGTAGCCAGAAAAGCCTAAAGCTAATTTTTCACTAGCCATGCTAGTCCACTAGTATAGCCATACTAGTGGACTAGCATGGCTAGTGAACAATGAGTTTATACAGAGGAAAAACAGACAACAGGAGGTTGGTGGAGGAGTTCGGGGGGAGCCAGGAGGACAGAAACAAGTCTAGGGCAACAACAACACTGGAAACCATGGATGAAGAAATTGTGGAGCATATAAATTATTCACTGGCCCTCACACACTTGTTTGGATTATCATTATCTATTCTCCTTGATCTTTTCTGCGTGACCAACATCTGCATTATCAACATCTGCATCTGCAGGGGGGATGTGCACATGCTTGAGACTGGAACCATGCAGGAAGTGAGAGATGGAAAGAGGAAAAAGGCAACAATCTCTCGTCGACCCTCCTCCTACGCAGCTTTTCATCTCCCTCCTTCAAAACCATTATTAACCATTACATATTCTTATAGCCCTGGGATGCCTGTGGGGCTCTCAGGTCACTGTGGAGCTAGTTTAGACTCCAGAACTACTTTAGCAGATGCAGAAACATTTTGACGATGCTCTTGTTCCAATACACACCACCCATATCGTGCATGTGATAATTCATAAGGTGGGCCAATAAGGTTGAGATCTACTGAACTATTGCAAAGAATTGGTGAAAATACAAACTTAAAAACACACCAACACACTCACCCGGTTAAGGTCTGTGCCGTATTTGCGATTGAGTTCATCCAGCGTCAGCTTGTGGTCATCCTGAGAACACAGACACACACACACACACACACACGTTAGATGTTGGCGAAGAAACAGCATTTGTGAGGTCACCGTGACAGTGGCACACAACATGTCGCCAAAACATGGTTTACTCGCCAATATTCCCAGCAAAGGATGATTTGACCTTTTTGCCATTTCATGAGAACGCACATTGGATGTAGTGAGGTTAGAACACCAATAGGACACGTGATAGGAGGATAAACCGAAGGGAACAACAGGATGAGGCAAGAATCACCCTTGGTGTGGCGTGTTCACTTTCTCTACCGTTACAAATCCAATTTTATTTGGGTGTCAAACAATACGCAAAATTGGGTTTTTGTTTTGGTAGGGATAAAGACAGTAAAGCTTCAATCACAGTCTTCAGAAACTAGGGCAGTTGTGGCATGCAGAGGGGCATTGTGGGAGGAACTGCCAAACACGGCACGAGACTCACCATATCAACTTCTTTCTTTAGCTCGTCCATGTCCTTCTCCTTCTTGGCCTTGGCCTTGTTCTTCTTGCTCCCCTGCTCTGAGGTGGCAGCCAGCTCATACTGCTCTCGGCCCCCCTGCAAGGACAAGACCGTTACAATCACAGAGGACGGGGAACATTTTCCGAAACGTCTTGAGTCTTGTTTGGTACCTGGAACTAATCAAACTATAATAAAAAAAATGTTTTTAAAGACTCGGGGCCCTATTTTAATGATCTTTTGGGTGCAACATACGATAAAACAATCAGTTTTATCTCACATTCCTTTAAAAAAAATCCAGGCGTGCTTTCATCATGGGCAGATTGCTATTATACCAGCGGGTTTGTGAAAGCACTGGAGCAGACCAGCTAGGCAATATAGCGAGATCCCTAAAATATGTTGATGTAGGTTACACACACACACACACCCACAAATGATATTTCACATTGTACTCAATTTTTAATCCTTTGAATATTGTGCACTCCTATAAGTCCCTGTATGTGTAACAAGCTGAGTGTATGCACATTGTCCACCTGCCTTGCTCTGACTTTACACCAGGTTTCTGCCAGTCAATCATGCAATCACTTTCCCCGGCCTCAAGATAACAATGTGCCAGCAATGTGCTAGACCACACCTCATGGCTCTCAAATGGGCACAAGAGGATTTATGTCGAACGTCACAGTCACCAAACCGGAAAATAGACCTCATTGCTTCTGCTTATCGTGAAAGTGGTAACATTACATTAGTTTGAACTAAACTGTCAGCATAATATTCACTTTTTGGTAATCAAATAACATAACCTAATGCTCTTTTTTTGGTAAATAATTATGACAGATACCCGACGATTATCAACCAACAATAGTTATATTTAGAATGGACGAGTGTCTATGCGGCCAGATGCCGGAGAGAATCACAGCCGTGCTGATAACAGCAAGTATAACTCCTGAAGAACTGTACAAATGCTCTTATTTCTTTTAAATAAATAACAGATGCTACAACTACCAAACAAACATTTTATTGTACAGTACAGGTCGGGACAATGTTTGTACATTAGCCTATTAGCTTATTTCTTTTGGGTCTGCCACACTGCAGACATCACATTGCTTGTTACAAGCGGTTCCGTGGTCATCTCCAGTTCAACAGTGGACATGGCAAGATCAAATCCAGCAACAGAGCAACCATGCTTGCTGGCGTTAACCTACAGAGACTTGTCGAATTAATCATATATGAACTGTGCACATGTTCCACTTCCAAGACACAAAACTAAGAATATACTTGAAGTTTAGCACAGTGTGAGGCCAGCACATATTTGTTGTTCAAGCCTCCAAGCAGGCTCATCTGAGTAAACACAGGTTGTAGGTCAGAAATCCCTCAATTTCAAGCATGCCTAATCTTCATCTGACTCAGACGGTTTACATGGCATCAGGAGGACAAGACCATTCTAGAAGGAAAGCGGAGATGTAGAATGTCTCACTGACAGAGCCACAAACCAATGCTCAAAATAAGTAATTTGACAAACTGGTCAACCCATAAACAAGGAGGGCTTTGAAAACTTTATGGCAAACAGTATGGCCAGGAAAGTTGCCCAATATTTGCTTTAGTGGTTAAGTGGGTGTGGCAAGAAAGTGATGGAAAATACAAATGTCAGTAATTACCATAAATACAAGCTACACTGTTTATGAATTACATTTACTGACTAGGAAAACATTTTACATTAAGATTTGTTTTTAGTCTACTCTCTTCCTAGTCAGTAAATGTAATTCAGAGAGTAGACAAAAAAAAAAATCTTAATGTAAAATGAATATTCAAGTTGCTCGGCTAGATAATTCTTCAACCGCTAGACAACGAGCACACCAGCATGTCAGACCAAGACAATTCAGTTGTGGGATACACAGTGTGATATAGTTATTTGCAACTGCTCCACTAATATACAGTAAAATATAAGAGATCCTGAAGAAAGCTTGTGGATATATACTGTATACATTTTAAACAGATGAGTAATTTCTAGCTACAATAGTTAATTTACACGTCTACATTAGGAAATGTAGAAGTGGCCCCAAACTTTTGGACAGAACTGTATTATTGTAAGAAATATGTATAATCCATTATATTCAATTTTACAGTATAGAAAAAATCATGTACAAAACAATAGGCATCAATTTTCCCCAAATCTAGGTATAGTAATTTGCTCCAGGGTCTTCGTTATAGCACACCCTTTATGCTTAAGAAAGCAACATAACATTTACGACAAATTAAATATTTTATAGCATTCTACTTTTTTGCCTTCAAGCCTTATTGTGTTTATGTGCACAGAACAGCATCCAGAATGAAATCCTTCATTGCAGGCTGACTTTATAATAATAAATTGTATACTCTATTTAGGGGTGCACAATATATCGATTCAGTATAGTTATCGCAATATCACGTTGCGCAATATCATATCGAAAATGTTGCAATATTCAATTTATTTTGTGCAGAGATGCGGCCATTGGCTGTTTGGCTTAGTTGTGTTTGATTTAGACAGAAGTAAGATGTGCGGCTGAGGAAGCTCATGAGATAATAGAGATCGAAAATAAATATCAGTGGCCAAATCGATAAATAAATTACTGTTGTTGTATGAGTCCAATATGAATGTTAGTTGAAAATGTGTTGTTTTCATATGTTATGAATATGTTTTAATGCCTTTTCCCATAAACTTTGTGATTTTAAAATATCGAAATCAATATTGATATTTTCATGATCAATATCGCAATATCACATTTGATCAATATCGTGCACCCTTAACTCTATTCTGTATACTCTATTTACTAGGGCTTCAGTGGCTACGTTTACACACACACACACACACGATAATAGGATATGCCTAAACATTGTTGTGGCGGATCGGTGAATGATTAAGGCAAAATAAGGTATTTAATGAGTACCAAAATTGAAATGACGACAAAGACAGGCCGGTGTTTCAGGGCAAGGTTCCTGTCAGTTCTGAATGTTACGGATATTGCCTAAATCAATCATTATCATCAATTACAATTAGGAAGTGTTTGGAGGCTTCTGCTTCTGATGGCATCTCGTGATCCCAAGAACAATAGGGGTCTCCGCCTCCCCCACTGGTACCACCTCATCTCTCCCCATTTCTCGGCTGAAGGAACATCATCCCCGGGCTCAAACACACATGAGGAGAGAGCCACTGACAGCCACGCTATATGCAGGCTTGAATTCCTGTGCACAGCCATTATAAGCCCTTCGCTCTATTGTCATATGCACAAGCTGACCATTCAAGCATGAATCTCTCCCCCCACTCCCCGAGTCTGGCCGGCTGGAAACACGGAAACACCTCATGAGACATGTGAATGGACAGACTCAAATACCCTCCCCTCCCCCCAGCCCACCAAGAGGCATATTTACAGATAGGCGCACTGTAGCTGCTTGCAGTCATTTTGCCCCTCAGCTGTTCATTATTTGCAATAACAACACACAAGGGTCACAACGTGAGCTACATGTTGAGGTAAACTAAACAGACAGGACAGAGAAGCTTGTGACAGAGGCAGTATTTATTGACAAAGATTAATGAGATGGAGGGTGAAAGAGAAAATGTAGGAAAAAAATTGAGAAAAAAACCAGAAGAATGTTAAAGAGAGAGAGAGTTAAACATTTAAACAGGTCATTTGATCTTTGACAACCTGAAGATGTCTATCGCCTACACCCTGACCAGTAAGATCTTTGAAATGTCAGCCTTCCTCATGAGTATAGCAGCAAAACTAATTGCACAAGAATGACTAGTCTAAGACAAGTATGGATATAAGTGGTGACCCAAGAGATGGGCTAATATATGCGTCTACATTTGCAATGTAGGAATATTCCTTAATCTCAGAATTCAATTCACATCCCGCTTAAAAAATAAATTAATAATAATAATAATAATAATAATAATAATAATAATAATAATAATAATAATGGGGATTTGACTCAATCCCCTGGTTATTTTTTATAGACAATGGCTTTATGAATTCCTTAAGCAGACATATTCTACCTTTGATTGATCAAAATAAAAACAATGTAAACATTTGTTGCAATTCAGCGCAATGCCCCCCCCCCCCCCTCTTTTACCGACACCTCTATCTAGCAAGTTTTAGTGGCAATGCGGCAACTGGTGCATGCCCTCCCTGAAGTAGGACTAATCACCCACTCAAGTGATCAGAAATCGTCGCCCCACCCTCATATCTCCCTGGATTTAATAAAGTGGGCGCGCTCCGTCCACAAGGTTATGCGGCAATTTATTTGACAATGTATTGGAAAATGTTGGGGTGTGAAAGAAAGGGGAGTAGCCTAAATGAAGGAGGGGGTGGAGAGAAGCAGAGAATGGGGGCAGGAGTGATGGATACGGTGAAAAGGCAAGTACCACATTTTGGGTTCAAATAAAACAAAACAGAAGCAGATTGTCCTCAACAGTGAATAGGATGCTGTGTCAAATGTTTCCATGAAAAGTATGACTCGCATGTGCCGTAGACCGCCACGACGTATTCCCTTTCGTGTATAAACGTGGTACCTATATTAAGTTCAAAGAATTTGAACCGATATTTTAAACAATGGTAGGCACGACAATGGAACAAAACACGCAAACGTAGGCGTGGTCTTAGGTCAACATAACTGGGGGCTGGCCATTTGACATCCCTTCCACATAAGAAAATCTTAAAACTGAAAAAGATGAATAAAAATCCAAATGGCGTCACGGAATCTAGTATTGCTATGTTTCCATTGCCACACAAACAGGCGTTTGTTCACAAGTCATACAACTGTACGTGTCATGTCTTATAACGGATCATCAGTCTTCTACACAATTGCAAGTTATCATTAAAACTTAATAGCCAGCCAAGCGCTGAAACAAACATCCATTATAACCCCACAGCTGGTTAAATCGCAAACACACATTTAGGCAACAGGCGATATAATTCAGTCGGATTGAGGCGCGATCTGTCTAAATTCAAACCATCAGCAAACCCAACAAAATGTTGTAACGTGGCTCAAACGAGTAGTCCCCCAATGCCTACAACATTATGCGTTTTATACGGAAGGCATCGTGGCTATGTTATATTCGCGCAAACACGCGATACAATTTATAACATCGATTCAGTAACCACTTGTTTGAATAGTTGTATTCAGCAAGGACGCCCCAAAGCAAATTATCTATAAATACATCAACATGTAGGCTACTTTGGAGGGTTAACAATCAGAGAAATGTAATATTAACAGTACTCACTCCTTTTCCCATTGTTGCTTTTGTGTGGACTTAAAATATATTCAAAGTATTTTAAAATGAAAATAAAATCCTTGGTATAAAATGACAAAGGGACTTTTTGAACAGCAGCTCCGGATGTGCCCTCTTTATTTTTGCCGCACGTGTCTACTTCTAAACACTCAAACAAGATCGCCAGCGCCGCTGCAGAACTCCCCTCCCTCCGCCGAATACTTATAGATGACGATCACTCCATCGTCACGTGCACGCCGTTTGCCATGGTAACCCCACAAATGGGGCGGCGCATCCACCATAACTGGGCTTGTGTCGTTCTCCTCCACTCGCAGCGCGCGCACGCAGGCACGCACAAACACACACACACAAACACACGCACACACACACACACACACACAAACCACATTGCGTGACGACTACCGACTCCTAAACTGCATTCAGATTTAAAAGGTCTAAAACCAAACTGTGTTTTCCTTTAATCAATCTATAGAGATTGATTTGATGGTTTAATAAATATGATTTATAAGCCTGTTTCAAAATGACGCGAGAATGACGGAGTGATAAAGAGGGAAAACCGCGTTGTATTACTGTCACCAATATAATATAAAATGACACCCCCATTCAATATAGCCTACCGCAGGGCCATGCACAATTGCACATAATCTTGCACTGCAATTATTTTTGGACAAGGTGGTAGACGACTCGACTTGCTTCCACCACTTCAGTATTTTATGGTTTATTTTTTATTATTTCTACATTTTAATTTCTTATATATGTAATATATATATATATATGCATACACATATTTATGTTTAGATCTACATTTATATAATGTTTCTATTCGTGATATATGGCTTACATTTAAATTTACCTTGTCCGGGAACTCCAGGTGGGGAATGAGTCCATTGAGATTACCCCAAGTGAAGGAGTTTAAGTACCTTGGGGTCTTGTTCGCGAGTGAGGGGACTATGGAGCGAGAGATTGGTCGGAGAATCGGAGCAGCGGGAGCTGTATTGCAATCGCTTTATAGCATCGTTGTGACGAAAAGAGAGCTGAGCCGGAAGGCAAAGCTCTCGATCTAGCGGGCAATTTTTGTTCCTACCCTCACCTAGGTCATGAAGGGTGGGTTATGACCGAAAGAACAAGATCACACGTACAAGCGGCCGAAATGGGTTCCCTCAGGAGGGTGGCTGGCTTCTCCCTTAGAGATAGGGTGAGAAGCTCAGCTTTCCGTGAGGAACTCGGAGTAGAGCCGCTACTCCTTCGCGTCGAAGCCGGTTGAGGTGGTACGGGCATCTGATAAGGATGCCCCTTGGGCGCCTCCCTTGGGGGGTGTTCCAGGCACGTCCAGCTGGGAGGAGGCCTTGGGAAAGATCCAGGAATAGGTGGAGAGATTATATTTCCACACTGGCCTGAAAACGCCTCGGGATTCCCCAGTCAGAGCTTTCCAATGTGGCTCGGGAAAGGAAGGTTTGGGGTCCCCTGCTGAAGCTGCTGCCCCCGCGACCCGACTCCGGATAAGCGGATGATGATGAATGGATGGATTGTCCGGGAACCATAACCTTATTGCGAGAGTTTTGTAGACTATGGTAATGAAGAGTTTTGTATGCCCTCATTATCCTGAGATGTCTGGAGCCTTGTGCTCCTGGTAGGGTCTCCAAAGGCAAAGTGATTTCAGAGGAGGGGTCAAACTAGGAATGGTTCAAAAGACCCCTCGTGAAAAATCATAAAACCAATGCAATGTACCAAACAGCAGTTTGGAGTTTTCGGCCTTCCTGGAGGCCTTGAATGGAGCCTTGTATGGGGCTCCAGTAAGAGAGTCCATAGTTCTACTGGGAGACGTGCACATGGGCAATGATGGAGATAACTGGAGAGGAGTAATTAGGAGAAAACTAATATAAACCCGAGCAAGCATTTGTTGTTAGACTTCTGTGCTAGTCATGGACTGTTCATTACAAACACCATGTTTGAACATAAGAATGCTCATAAGTGTACGTGGTGCCAGAGCACCCTAGGCCAAAGGTTGATGATCAATTTTATGATCGGATCATCTGATCTGAGGCCACATGTTTTGGACACTTGGGTGAAGAGTGGTAAAGAGCTGTTAACTGATCACCAACTGGTGGTGAGTTGGGTAAAGGGGTGGGGGAAGACTCTGGACAGACCTGCTAAGCCTAAATGGGTAGTGCGGGTAAACTGAGAACATCTGGAGGAGGCCTCTTCCCATCTTCAGCTCAAAAGAGGCAAAAAAGCAAGTGTTTGGAGAAGACATGGAGAAGGGCGCCACCTCATGCGCCACCTCCGGAGGGGGAAATGGGGAGCCATCCAAGCTGTGTACAGTTAGGAGTAGGTTATTGGGTGGTGGAAAGAACACTTTGAGGAACTAAATCCAACTGACATGCTCTCTGTGGTAGAGACAGTGCTGGAGGCTGATGGGGGATCATGGTCAATTACCCTGGTGGAAGTCACTGATGCAGTGGCAAAACCCCCGATTGATGAGATCCGTCCAGAAATGCTGAAATCTATGGGTGTGGAGGATAGGTCTTGGATAACACACCTCTTTAAATTGCTTGGAATTCTGGGAAAGTGCCCAAGGAGTGGCAGACCGGGGTGGTGGTTCCCTTGTTCAAAAAGGGGGACCAGAGTGTGTGCCAATTATACAGGTATCACACTTCTCAGCCTCCCTGGTAGTCTAAGTGTAAGTCTAAGGTGCTGGAAAGAATGGTTTGGACAATTGTTGAACCTCAGATTGAAGAAGAACAATACGGTTTGCGTCCTGGTGATGGAACAACGGACCAGCTCCTTACTCTCGCAAAGATCCTGGAGGGGGCCTGGAAGTATGCCCTTCCGGTCTACATGTGTTTTGTGGATCTGGAGAAGGCGTATGACTTAGTTCCCTGGGAGATACTGTGGGAGGTGCTGTGGGAGCATGGAGTGAGGGGCTCCCTTTCTTAAGGGCAATGCAATCCCGCAATGTCCAAAGCGAGAGCTGTGTGCAAATTCTCGGCAGACTCGTTTCAAGTGGGGGCTGGTCTTTGCCAGTGCAGCACAGGCAAAGACCAGGCATAGTTGTGGTGGGGAGGGGTTATGGTTCTCATTGCTGCTTTTTGCAGATGATGTGGTCGTGAAGGCATTATCGGTCCCTTACTCCTTGCACTGACTGGATCGGTTTGCAGCCAAGTGTTAAACGGCTGGGATGAGAATTAGCACCGCTAAATCTGGGGCCATGGTTCTCAGCAGGAAACCGATGGAGTGCCTATTCCGGGTAGGGAATGAGCCCTTACTCCAACTCTAGGAGTTCAAGTACCTCGGGGTCTTGTTTGCGAGTAGGGAACATTGGAGCGGGAGATTGGCTAGAGAGTCAGAGCAGCATGAGCGGTATTACAATAACTTTACCTCAACGTTGTGACAGAAAGAGAGGTGAGCCGGAAGGCAAAACTTGACATGACCGAAAGGACATAATGTAGAGTCAGACACACTGAAGGGTAGCTCCCGCGATTCTTACAATTTGATTAACATAATTCTTATATTTACCTTACCTTGCTATACTAAAATTTTAATAGAACTACACCTGGTTTCTAATATATAGGCTGAAAATGTCTAGACAATTGCGTCTGGCAATAGGAGACACCGCTACGACTCAACATCATGCACAAACAATGGTTACAACCGCAGATCCGTTAACCGTTACTAACCTGGTGTATGCGCTTGAAAAGAACAGTGAGAGTCTTACCTCGGAAGTTAAAATGTACCTCTCAACATCCTTGGAGACGAACTGGACACCATTTGCACGTCACTGGCCTCACATAATCAAAAGATAACAATCCTGGAAAATACGCTTACTAGCCGCAGCGACAAACTAGCCAAGATAACGTTTAGGCTGAACCAGCTTGAAAAATCAAAAGGCGCTTTAGCATCCAAAGCAGAAGACCTCAAAAATTGATTGATTCAGTAAGTGTATATGACAAACTATCAAATGAATCTTGACATTGCAAAATAATAGCTAATCTTCAATGAAAAAACAAAACCATGGTTCCAACCACTAAAGGGGCTTTTCTGGAAGGAATTCTACATTCAACCACATTAATACACATGCTAACATTTGGTTATGACGCTGATCAGAGGTAGCCTCGTGAGATGATCCGGGTCTGGCAAGCTTGAGTTTAATTTGAGCCATTTTATTCACTATATTTTGTTAGTACAATAGTGTTAGGACAATAATATAGTGTTAAACAGATAAGAACTAGCAATATAAGATAATAATGTATGCAAAAACAATATTACACTGTAGATATCAATGATGACAATACAATAGCAGCACTTTACCCCAGTTGAATGCAATTATACACCTGTTTGTAAAATCCTATTTTTCTACCTCAGTTTACATTAATAACAGTTCAGTCCATATTGACTAAGTACAGTATCCAATTATTAATGATTACCGCTGTAAACTTTGGATATTTTTGCATAAAATAAACACAGGTATTTTGAATCTCAGTATTTTATATATTTGAGACCAAGTCAATTTGTTTATGATAAACAAATGGTTTAACTGGTTAAAGTTAGTTATACAAGTTTTGATAAGGTGTCAATAAAATTATACTTAGCAAGGTTAGGTTATTGGTAAAATATATGAATGAATGGGTGGATGAATTGTTGAGTGAAGTAATTAATTACTGCACTGTTGTATCCCATGATGTGGTCTATTCAGGATGTGTTCAGGGGTACATATTTCATTCCTTGTTGCAGAATAGACTTCATCCTGGTCTTACAGATGAGAAAGTCAGCCACCTGGATGACCTCAATACTGGCGAAGAACGCTGTTTGGCAGGTGTACTCTAAAATCTTTCTGCGTTCATAAGTCTGGTGGATATAGATAGATTTGATAAGTGATAAGATTTTTTTATATCTTAAAAACGTATTTTACATTTGCATTTACAGTTCTGCAACATACATTTTTTGTTTTTTTGTTTTTACAAATAAGGTGCAGAATAACAAGACCTTTTTTAATACAATGTAACATTGTGGAATGTTGACTTCTTACAAGCTTTTCATCAAACACAGTTCTTGGTGCAGATTGTGTCAAACAGGGCTAGCATAAGTTATTCCGCACTGACCCACTGCTGGCCATAGCTGTCTTCCAGATCAGTAATGTGTCTGTTATCCCATGATATTCTGAAGCTGAAGCCATTTTCGGCGAGGATCACAAAATAAGCGACGACATAATCTTGATGTTGGCTTACCAGAGGGAGTCGAAGGAAGTTCACTATCAGAATTTTTCTTGCAGCTTATCTAAAAACTTGTCGGCAGTGAGATTTTCCCAAAGTCGCCGGAGGTGGACAGAGCACATAGAACTCCAGCTCCAAAACCTACTTACAGCCAGCGACCTTGAGCCATCATCGCACCATCATCGGAGAGAACAAGATCACGGGTACGGTACAACTGGCTTCTCTCTTAGAGAAAGGGTGAGAAGCTTGTCTATTCTTGAGGAACTCGGAGTAGAGCCGCTGCTCCTTTGCGTTGAATGGAGCCAGTTGAGGTGGTACGTGCATCTGGTAAGGATGCATCCTGGACGCCTCCCTAGGAAAATGTCCCAAGCACTTCCAGCTGGGAGGAGGCCTCGGGGAAGACCCAGGACTAGGTGGAGAGATGATATCTCCACATTGGCATGAGAACGCCTCGGGATCCCCCAGTCAGAGCTGGTTAATGTTGCTAGGGAAAGGGACGTTTGTGGTCCCTTGCTGGAGCTGCATCCCCCCGCGAGCTGACGACAGATAAGGATGAAGGTGGATGGATGGTTTGCTCATACAGTATATTTATACTATTACATTTTGAACAATGTGCAGTGGTCTCTGTTTGTTCTGTTTGTTCCTTGGCTGTACTAACCTAACCTCATGTTAGAATGAGCATGATGGGTGTATGGTTACCGTATGGTTACTGCTGGTCATTTACAAATGAAAGAAACAATGAATCCATTGCAGCATTATTTTAGAGCGACATAACATGTATGTTACCATCTTCCCACACGTGCCTATTATTGCACAGTTAACAGAACTGTGATATGACTGACTTCCTTCACACACACACTGTCTAAAAATATCCCATATAACTTTTTAGTAGCAGCATTGACAGCAACAGTATACCTATGTATAACTGTTGTGTGTGAATATACTTTGTGTTCAAGCCAGCTCCAAGTGTGTTCTAAAAATAACCTGTATATTATTTAGACCGTTAATGTGTGTGTAGGTGTCAGTGTGTGCTTGTGCATGTGTTTGTGTAGGGGAAACTCTTAAGTTGAGTTACCATAGCAACTTATTTAGGAAAACAGAGGAGAAAGCTTAGTGGATACATCTGCTGCAGACACAAGACCTTGAACGTTCAAGACAGGTTCTGAAATGGCAGATGTGTTATTTGTGCTATACAGTATTATGGGATTTAACACAGACTAGGTTTATTGTGCAGTTAATTCCCCTAATTAACTCTAGGTAGTCCCTTTTCAACATTATGATCGATAGAAACAGGTGACCATATTCAACAAGACAGCCTCCTCAGCGATCATCTTTTTTTTATTTCAGCAATCTTTCTGGAAAAACCTAGAAACAAAACTCAACACTTTAAAACTCAGTGTAAAACTCAGATGAGAAAAGCTTTATTGTCATGTGAAGTCTTGAAGACCACAATATCCTAATTACATACATACTCTTTTTCTTGTGCACTGACTAGCAGTTAAGTCAGACAAATATATTAACATGGCAGCAAGATAACTGCATAACAGTGCAGCTTCTCTCTGACGTTGCAAAGCTTGACATGATGCAAGTAGTAGACTTAGTAGTAAGTCTCCTTTTCCACCCAACCTGTAAACATAATGGATTGCAACGTTATGTTAAGGTCTGGAGCTTTGTATTCACACCTGTTTCAATTCTAATGCAATGGATTAAGGTATGCTTATTCACATCATGATACTTAGGCGCTGGTTTCCTGAACCATAAAGGTACATGTATTGAAATAGTCAACCAAACAATAGTCAAACTAGGAACACTATTCATTCTAAAAAAAACCTGGGAATTGCCAAGAGTGGAGTTTCACACTTTCAATAATAAGTAAATGTTAAGATTGTATGACTGCTGATTCATATTTTACTCTCTATATTCTCCGAGATACAGCTGTGCACAGCTGGCAGTTGGTTAAGGATCTTACCTCCTGGGTTGTGTCGCATGATGTATCTCCTAGTTTCATCATAGAAGAAGAGCATGATGCCGTAAGGAAAGGCGCAGAACCACCAAGCTGCCCTGGGATGGGAGAACGGAAATGGAGAGGAATAGAGAAAGGATAGAGCAGGTCATACATTTGAATGCAGCAACTGGACATTCATATCTTCAGTAGGTGTATGTGACAAACTGTATCCAATTAACCTGCAAAATATTAGATCGACAATGAAAAAACAAAATCATGGTTCCAATCATAAAGGGGCTTTTCTGGAAGGAATGCTACGTTCAACTACATTAATACACATGCTAACATTTGTTTATGACGCTGATCAGAGGTAGCCTCGTGAGACCATCCTGGTCTTGCAAGCTTCAGTTTAATTTTGCTGGAAACCAAGGAATCCGACTGAATCAGAGAAGCAATTGAGCTGACCAATCAGCGCAAATACTGATAACAACGGGCGTGGTTTAGGTGTGACAGAGAAAGCAACTGGAAAACAGCAATTACAGAGTTGACACTCAGATGGTTCATCCAATCAACTGCCAAGTATTTTTTCAGTGCCTGCCTTTTTCAAACTATTTAAATGGACAGCTCCACAGATGGACTTGTGTCTAACAATTTTTCTGGCATGTCAGTTTAGACCAAAGGTGTATGTTGATGTGCACTACACTTCAGATGTGTTGTACTCACTTGATAGGGTACATTCTGAGGGCAACATCCATGCCAGGGCAGTAGGACAGGAAGGTAGCCAGTGCCACCTCCTCAAATATCGCAATGATCAGAACACGGTTTCTGTGGATGAGCAAAATGGAAACAGCAGTTACCACAATCTGGTACGCTGTGGGTGGGTGAGCCATTTTAATCCCTGTATTTTGTTAGTACAATAGTATAAGGACAATAATATAGTGTTAAACAGATGCGAACTAGCAATATAAGATAATAATGTAAGAAAATACAATATTATACTGTAGATATTAATGATGACAATACAATAACAGCACTTTACCCCTAGTTGAACGAAATTCTTCGCCCGTTAGTAAAATACTATGTTGCTACCTCAGTTTACATTAATAACAGTTCAGTCCATATTGACTAAGTATAGTATCCAGTTACCAATGATTAACATACACAGGTATTTTGAATCTCAGTATTTTATATATTTGAGACCAAGTCAATTTGTTTATGATAAACAAATGGTTTAACTGGTTAAAGTTAGTTATACAAGTTTTGATAGGGTAATAAAAAAATTATACTTAGCAAGGTTAGGTTATTGGTCAAATATATGAATGAATGGATGGATGAAATGTTGAGTGAATTAATGAATTACTGCACTGTTGTATCCCATGATGTGGTCTGTTCAGGATGTGTTCAGGGGTACATACTTCATTCCTTGTTGCAGAATAGAGTTCATCCTGGTCTTACAGATGAGAAGGTCAGCCACCTGGACGACCACAATACTAGCGAAGAACGCTGTTTGGCAGGTGTACTCTAAAATCTTTCTGCGTTCATAAGTCTGGTGGATTTAGATAGATTTGATAAGTGATAAGATTTTTTTATATCTTAAATACGTATTCTTGTAACATAACATTTACTTTTTTGTTTTTTTGTTTTTACAAATAAGTTGCAGAATAACAAGACCTTTTTTAAAACAATGTAACATTGTGGAATGTTGACTTCTTACAAGCTTTTCATCAAACACAGTTCTTGGTGCACATTGTGTCAAACAGGGCTAGCATAAGTTATTCCGCACTGACCCACTGCTGGCCATAGCTGTCTTCCAGATCAGTAATGTGTCTGTTATCCCAGGAAATTCTGAGCCCAAGCAGGTAAAAGGGCATGAAGCCATTTTCGGCAAGGATCACAAAATATGTGAAGAACCCAGCCGCCGCCTGCATCATACCTAGCAAAATATGAGCATAGTTTGATTTAAGCAACATAATACTTTGTTGTAAAACATCAACAGCACACGTACAAACTTTGCTTACATTACATGTATAGTAGAATTAAGAAATATCAGTTCATAATGTAATTTCAATAAATTTCTGAGCTTAGATGACTAGGCGCGCTGTCTTACCGATCTGACCATAGGCCATACTGATGAGTCTTTCATTGACCAGTTTGTCTGTCTTTGAGTTCCTGGGCTGTCTCTTCATGATGTCACTCTCAGGTCCCTCATAGGCCAAGGAGATGGCGGGAAGCTACGAGAGAAAGAGAGGTTCCTGGCATTCAGTATTATATTTGAATGATTTGGATTTAAGCATACGCCATAAGCATTCGTATTCTAAATCAATTATTCAAATCACCATGTCCGTTCCCAGGTCGATACAGAGGATGGTGACTGTTCCCAGAGCCAGAGGGATGCCGGCGATGACAAACATGAGGAAGGGTGACATCTCAGGGATCTTACTGGTCAGGGTGTAGGCAATGGACTTCTTCAGGTTGTCGAAGATCAGACGGCCTGTTAGATACATGTGTACATTTAACTCTCTCTGTGTCTCTGGTACCTCTGCTGAATTTGTAATACTCTGTCACCTCTCGCCTGGACTATAATGGAGTCCTTGTAGGACGTATATCACCCCCAGCTTGGAAGAATATCATTGACGTCCCATGAAACACATAATCTAATTTAAAGTCCTATCCTCCCCTATAAAGCACTCCATAATCTAGTTCCTCCCTACATAACTAATCTACTCCACCTCTAGACCCCTGCACATGATCTACGACCATCTGACACTACCCCCATCATCATACCCCGCACCTGGCAACACGCATTTAGTGACCAAGACTTTTCTGCTGCAGTACCTAGGCTGTGGAACACTTCTTTCAGCCATCCGATGCTCTGACCCCCTATCTGACACCTTCAAGACCAGCCTCAAGACTTTTCTGAGCGTCCTAAATAACAGTGTGCATCTTGTCCTTGTTTTCGTAGGCAGCCCTCTGCCAGTGTTCTAAAGTTCCCCCTTACAATCAATGTTGTCTTCTTTGGGACAGTGTAAGCAAGTGCAGACATTGCTTGATTGACATAACTTTATGAGGTATATTGATAAATAAACAGCTTCTGTATGATTGCTAATAACAGAAGAATAAAAACACATCACTATATAAAACTCACCCTCTTCCACTCCAGTGACGATGGAGGCAAAGTTGTCGTCCATTAATATCATGTCAGCAGCCTGTTTGGAGACGTCGGAGCCGGCGATTCCCATGGCAACGCCAATGTCAGCCTTTTTCAGGGCCGGAGAGTCGTTCACACCGTCACCTGTCACAGCCACTACGGCACCCTGTCCCGGGAGAAATAGACATTCTCCTAAATTAGTGGATGAACATCAATGTTTTCATCAATGCTGGATATGTGATGGTTTATCAGTTAATCAGTTTTCTACAATAGGGTCATTGAAGGCACAGAACAGTTTTCAAATACACAACAGCATATATTAAAGGTATAGTCAGCTATTGCAAGCAAATTTGTAAAAAATAATACGTCTCTTCTACACAGCCCTGGCTTCGTAAATAATAATATGAACAATGTGGCGAAAACTGCTCACAACGACAAAGCCGTACTACTACTACACTGCTTCAGAATATGTAGGACACGGGGAGGGATATTATTAGCAAGCGTTCTTGAAAATGACTAACCCTGCCTTTAATGCTGGAGCATAGCATGTAAATGTATTCTGACAATGGTAGAGCATAAAAGGGTCTCTGCTCTACATTTACTCTACTCTGCTCTACACATCAGTAAGGCAACAGTTACCTGTCTCTGGCAGCCTTCCACAATGATAAGTTTCTGCTGAGGGGAGGTTCTGGCGAAGACGATCTCAGTGTGGTACCGCAGGACCTTGTCCAGTTGTTCCTCATTCATGTCCTTCAGTTCTCCACCATGGACCACACAGGCCTTGGCTTCCCTGTAGAGAAGGACAATCAATGATGTTGGACATGATCAAATCAGAGTTTATCAATGCTGCCTATTGGCACGAATGTGCTTTATAAACACACATTGTTTGACGAATGTGCTCCATAAACACACACTGTTTGGACACTTCTAAATTCTAACACCAAACACTGTGATCTCTCTCGTCATGTCTATATTGTTAAGCGTCAGACAGAGTGTATCTCGCAGACCTGATAAACAGCATCCCATCACATCAAAAGGAAGTAAACTGACAGCTTCTCTCTATCTCCACATATATTAGGGATTATTTGGTAAAAAGGGATTATAAGAAATAATATATTTTTCACCTCGTGTGTACAGGGTCAGACTACTGAAAGAAACAAGGCAATAAAGTCACATTTCATTCAGGCTATACCAATGCAATACAGTACCTGGGGTTAACCTCTGACACTGGTACGTTCAGACGAGCAGCAATGTCCTCGACAGTCTCATTGCCCTCAGAGATGATGCCCACATTCCTGGCAATGGCCTTGGCTGTGATTGGATGGTCACCTGTTACCATGATAACCTGGGGAGCAAAACAACAATGGAACGTTCAGCGGTGGAATGAACACTGCATGTTGGGTTTGACCAACTCTTGTAGTAAAGAAGAAAGTAGCTATTCCAGTTGTGTCCAGACCCATGCATTTCAAAGAGGACTGCTATACCTTGATGCCAGCACTTCTGCATTTGTTTACAGCGTCGGGCACAGCGGCACGAGGAGGGTCGATCATGGAGATGAGGCCCACAAAGCACAGGTTCTCAGTGGGGAAGTTTACATTCTCACAGTCAAAGACAAAGCCCTCTGAAAACTGGTCATCAGGGAGGTTATAATTGCAGAAGCCTGGATGGGATGACGGTTAACTAGTCATTCACATTTATATTGTGTGACATTTGCATATTTTGGTTATATTAAACTTTAATAAACAATGAAAAGAGAAGAATAGAATAGAAAGGGTTGTTGTTAGACTGGAGCTCACTGTTAAACTAGACTGGGGGATTTTTTTATCCGAGTTGTAGATATAGGGCAAAATCTTACCCAACACTCTCTCTCCCAGTCCACCCAGTTCCATGTAGGCGTTCTGGAAGGCGTCTTTCATCTCGTCGTCCAGCTGCTGCTCTTTGCCCTGGATCAAGATGGTGGAGCAGCGGTCCAAAATCCTCTCTGGGGCTCCCTTCATCACCAGCAGGTGTTTGGACTCTCCGGGTGTTCTGTTCTTATGAACTGAAAGCTGTGAGATGGAGAAAGCAAGTCAAGTCTAACTATTGCTCATAACTAACACTTTTAGAATCTGTATCCTTTACGGAACAACTGAAATACTAATATAAAGGCAACAGTGTGTTACCTGATACTTGTTGGTGGAGTTGAATGGAATCTCAGCAATCTTGCTATATTTCTCTCTCATCTCTTTGACTGATCCACAGCACTGCTCAATACACTTAAGCAGGGCAGACTCTGAGGCGTCGCCAGCCACGCCTCTCTGTTAAATGACACAGGTCGTAAGCTAAACCGTTCGAAATTTTTAAAAGTTTATTAATTCTGTTTGTTAATTCTAATTATGTATGAAACTGAGGGGGAAAGAAAAAGTCAGTTTTCTCCACCTCTTAAAAGCAGGTGAAATCTAATTGACGCATGGGGTTGGTTAGAGGAAGCATTGACAAAGTGATCCAAGGAAGATGAAGACACAGGCCGAGAAGATATGCTACTACATCGGTAATTTATAATTTATATTTCTCTGAAAATAAATATTTTCTTATTTTAAAAACAGATATTTTGAAATCTGTCTAACATGTAATTTATCCATGAATTCCTTTCATTGACATAATAAAACCTGAATGCAACACAAACTGAATGAAACTAAATCTTTATTTTGCTAGTTTGCCTATCATCACTTATTGCATCTTAACCCTCCTAGATGGGTGGAGTCCTCCGTCTGTGTTCCCTTCCCAAGGTATCTTCCTTTTTTCACAATGGGGTTTTTTAATGGAAGCTTTTCCTTGCTCGGGGTGAGGAGCAGGTAAAGGGGGTGTTGTTTGTTTCCAAGTTAAATGTAGGCTGTACAGCCCTTTGAGACTGCAATGTGATTAGGGATATATACATAAACTTAACATATCTTGAATCTTCAGCTCAAAGAGAAAAAGTCTGTCTGATATGACCAAATATATAATATATCAAATAAAACAATTAGTGGAAAATGTATTAATTTGGGGCCGGTAAATTATTTACAGCTATTTGTCGGAAGCTTGGTGGGTGAAATATGATGGATATTGTGTGCAGGATTGATGGACACCTTCAGGATGGGCACATCGGCCTGGTCTGCCAGGAACACAGCTCGGTTGCAGAGCCCAGCGATTCTGGCCAAGCAAGCCCAGGTGGGAGAGGTCTGGTCGAAGGAGGTCCCACTCTGGTTCTCGGTGGTGTCGGCCTCGTGGATCTGATTGTCAAACCACATGTGGGCCACGGTCATCCTGTTCTGGGTCAGGGTGCCAGTCTTGTCAGAGCAGATGGTGGAGGTGGAGCCCAGTGTCTCCACAGCCTCCAGGTTCTTCACCAGGCAGTTCTTCTTGGCCATACGCTTGGCAGTCAGGGTCAGACACACCTGCAAGCATGCAGCTTTAGTTACCATTTACCTTGTCTTTGTGTAGGCGAAAGGCCAACAAAATAACAACAGGTTATCTGTAGTCAGATTCTACTGTATAATTACACATGATGTACCAATCATTTGTGACTCATAAAAGGCACTACAGTACTCACAGTGACAGTGGCAAGGAGACCCTCTGGCACATTGGCAACAATGAGTCCAATAAGGAAAATGACTGCTTCCAGCCAACTGTATCCCAGGATAAGAGAGAGAATGCCGAAGGTGCTGCCCAGGAATACGGCAACGCCTGTGATGATTTTGATGAAGTGGTCGATCTCGATGGCGATGGGGGTCATTCCTGCATCCAGGCTGGAAGCCAGAGTGGCGATACGACCCATGACAGTACGGTCGCCTGTGTTGACAACAATGCCTCTAGCGGTACCTGGACAGAGACAGACAGTTACAAATCTACATAATAAAAATGTTTACATTGTAGAAATGTAAGATAACTTCTGGTCAAATGCAATTCATAGATATCATAAACACCATTTGTAAAATGATATATTTCTAATTAGCAGTTCACACAATGTCTCACAATTTTATCTTTTGTTTATCAAAAACGATTGCATTTTGTAGTATTCCTCCCTAAAAATATCTATATATATATTGGTCTGCAGCTACTAAGCATTATACGCACCAGATATATTTTGGCTCATGGATGTATAGAGACTATTTTTCTTATGCTGGCTCAATATCTTTCATAAACAGCTGTATCTTCGACTTTCTGATTGTATTCTACCTTCAACACAGTTGGTAGAGAAGAAAACAATGTTCCTGGTCTCCAGTGGGTTATCGTTGGTGAATTCTGAGCTCCTTGTCTGGGCCTCAGATTCACCTGTCAGAGAGGAGTTGTCCACCTGGAAGAAGATGAATGAAGAGAGACAGAGAAGATTTCTCAAACACAACTCCAGCCACAAGTCCAACCAGGACTTACCTAACTTAATACTTATTACTGTACATTCAGAATTTATTTATTCTGTGTATATACAGTTTATATACTTTTTAGAGTAGGCCTACTTCCATTCTGTTTATATACCTTAACAGTATGTTTCCATACTGTAACATGTACATATGTCTATATTTTTGCACTCTGTATTGCGCCAGTCACACAATGAACAGTTTGCTTTTTATATAGCTGGTAAACACCATTCTATTCATTGATAATAATAAACATATCTTGAACTTGAAATTTATATTGAAACTACAAACTACAGTCTTTAAACAAATATATTACATAAAAACCACCAGTTTATTGCACATTACAATTAGGCTAATGGGAAATTAATGGTTTATTCTGGAAAAAGCTACCTGCTCTGCATCTTCAAATGGGTTTTTCATATGTTTAATGTATTTTCTCAAAGTGCATTTAATTAAGAAACAGCTACATCATTTTTATAAAATGACATATACAGATATAGATATAGATAAAATATCTGATATTTTTGTTATAGGCAGGCGTGAGAAGGCACAGTTGATTCTTTGTGCACTGGGTTAAATCACAGGTCAGATATTATTGGAGTTCATAGTCAAATTTGTTACAGTGACTTAGATGCTTCAGGAATAAATGGTCAACATGGAGTCAACATGGAGGTACAAACCTTGCAGCCGTGAGCAGAGATGATACGCAGGTCAGCAGGGATCCTATCTCCACCCTTGACCTCCACCAGGTCTCCCACCACCACCTCCTCAGCATTGATACATTTCTCCTCACCATCGCGGACAACCAGGGCTTGCTACAGGGATGCCCCAAAAAAATCTTCCATTTGAAATTCTGAACACACAGGCTACAGTAAAATACTGGCATTGATGCAGTATGTAACAATTGCTAATTATGAATGATCAATACTGCTCCATGAGGAATTTTAATTGATAACAGAAACACTCATTGGCTCCAGTCACCATCTGGTTCTCTGAAAAGGAAACTTCTCACAAAGGTTTTTAAAGGTTGGTATTAACCCTACATGTGGGACTAGATTTCTGAAGGATTCCATGATATTGTTGCTCTTGGCTTCTTGATAGTATGTGAAACATCCAGTGATGAGGACGACAGCAGCCAGAACAATACCCAACCACAACTGCGAAGGACAAAAATGTAAAATGTCAGAAAATCTACAGCATTTATTTTCCCATTAGGCATCATACATGCTATTTTGGAAAAACAAGACTGGTATTTACTGACTGTAATAATTACATTTTAATTCAACATTTTTATCCTCAACAGTAAATGTTTCATTATTTGAACAAATAGGATTTAAACTAGACCTGTCACAATAAAAAATGTTGTTGGATGATACATTGTCCAGTCAGCAAAATTTGTAGACTATGGTAATTTTCGATTCTTCATACATATCGCTAATTCTGTAAATATGTTACATCAGTCATGGAAAAAGGACGATGATGAAGGGTGGAATGACCCTTTAATTCTGTGAATTAGTATCTTAATTATAGTGACAGGCCTAGTAGCCTAAGCAAAGCACTCCTGCATTGCCATTGTCATCTATGTTAATATACAACTCCTTACGTTGTCCTTGGCAGGTTCCTCTTCCGACAAAACCTGGATTGTGTAAGCTATGACACAGAGCAATGCTCCAATCCACAGCAGCATACAGAACCCACCAAACAACTGAAAGATTCAAAAAATAGTCAAGTAGATTCTAGCCTATGCCTGCATAGAATCCACACAGTCTGTATAAGCATAAAGAAACGTTGTAGCCTACCTGTCTACAGAACTTGATCCATTCTGGTGTGGTGGGAGGAGGCGTGAGGGAGTTGGGGCCATCCCGGGCCAGGACCTCTTTTGCCTTTGAAGTGGTGAGACCCTGGAGAGACAGAGAGGTGATACATGAGATATATGACCGACAACGCTCCAAAAGCCCATGTCTCCTGGTGACGCATACACACACTGGCGTGTCTTACTTTGCTTATATCTGTTCCATGTTTCCTGCTAAGTTCATCAAGGGTTAACTTGTGATCATTCTGTGGATGGACAGAGAGGAAGAGAGCAAAACATTTAGAAATCACACAAAGAAATGCAAATAAACTAGACATACCCCCTACGAATAAGTTAACCACAGTAAGAGAACAGCACTCACCATATCCACCTCCTTCTTCAAGTCAGCCAGATCAGCTTTCTTATTGGCCTTTTTCTTCTGTGGCTTTTCTCCATTTTCAGATGTTGCAGCCAGCTTGTATTCATCCTTCTCATTCTAAGAGCAACACAGAACATTGCTCACATAACGTTCCTCGTAGAAATGCCTGTTTTAAATGTGTTCTGCTATATAATAATATTGTGTTTATGTATAATCTCACTTTAAAAGTATCGAATACAGAGTACAGATTCATTAAATAACAGATAAAAATGTAGTAATGTATTAGCCATGCTCTACAGACTGTTGAATTTGGATATGTCATAGATCCAAGTTATTTAAATGGTCTGCAATCTCCTCTACAGACTGTATTGACATATCATACTGTAGCTCCAAGAAATTTTTGATCTTGAATATATTGCTAATAAAATATTCATATATTATACATATACAAAGACAAAACTGATCGAAATCAAACATATGTGTTCACTTCTGATCAAACTAACTGAACCATTGTCTTATTAAAGACTTTCTGACCCTTTTTAAATATTTAAACACTTATTTAGCGTATCAGGGAGTCGTGCGGACCAATATATATTTATTCACAATACATTTATTTAAGTAAGAAACTTGAAGTAAAATTAAGGTAATATGATCAATATTATCTTTTAACTTTTTAAAACTTTAGACTCTACCTCAATATTAATTAATTTATTGATGAATGAATGAATGAAATGTTTTTTTTTTTGTATCTCAAAAAATTATAAAAAAACGGAGAAATAATGGACGATAATAATGTAATAAATTAGAATACTGAATTGTTTCGATTTACAAACAGTGTTACTGTTTAACATCAGTAAAGAAATACATTTTGAGATAAGAAAGCAAAATGAGTTATGGGGTTTAAATAGTTCAGTAGCGCCTTAACTTTTTCCATAAAATTACATTATCCTAAAACTGAACATTTCAACATCCGAACTTCCTAAAGCCTCATCACTTACATTAAGCAAACCCATCTTTGCAGCGCAGTGCAAGTCTACGGTGGACCGTCAATCCAGGTTTCTAGTCAATCCAGTTTTCCAATTTCCAAAATGTTCCAATATTCCCTGCTGCGTGTCTTGCACTCCTCTCCTCTCTGACCCTGGAAAAAGGCAGATTGATGCCTTCATTTGTATACCTTTTTATACCCTGCCACCTGCATACCTGGAGGAGGCGGGGCTTAGCCACTGAAGGACACAGGTGTGTGTGTGTGTTTACAGCCAACATTACAACAGGAAAAGACAAATGATAGCATATTTACATATTTACATACATATTTAAATACATTGCATATATATTACACATATTGCATTGTATAGAAACAGATACACACAGCATACAGTACATGCACCTGGCATAATACGACACATATCTGTGCATAGCCATTCATTATACAGTATAGGTATCACATTATAGTACCAGTGTCTATAGCAGCTAATGTGTTGGCTCCAGAGAAATATACAGAAATATGCAAAATTATACATTTACTACAATATATTGTCACTTTAAGTAGGAATGTGCTGCCCCTGTCCTGAATAAATAAATAAATAATTAAATAAATTACTGCAATATATTAGCGGGTGAATACATGTGCTGAATATAACAACATAAACCAGGTCCAGAACTCAATAATATGTAGCCTAATTAATGTGCATTTAATTTAAAAAAAATATATATTTCAAAATCAGTTTCACAGAACATTTCTAAACAATACCCAAAATGTTGTGTGCTCCTATCGGCTATGGATTTTATGGGAATGTGCAATATATGAGTTTGGTTTGTCCCAGTGCAGTATCTTCTCCATGGTTGAACACAACAACTTGACAATCAATTGTCAATAATAAAAATGTGTTTTATTATATACATGTAATAATCCAATAAACATGCCCTCAAAAAATATATGTTTTATTTTATTTCACCTTTACTGAAAATTACTTTTGAAGAATTACACAGATGTAATCTGAAATGTGTTTTTATTGTACAAGGATAGACATTATTATGCAATATCACACACTATCACACTCAAATGGTTAAACTCGTGTTATCAGTAAAAAAAAAAAAATCACTTTCAGTTTTCACTGTCATCTAAATTGCACACAATTATTTCAACTGAGCTCATTTTAGATTAGACAAGCAACTGAAAACCCAAAAAATAAAATGCAAGCAATTATTATGTTTCACCTAAAATGTAATTTGTGATGATGATTGGATGGATATGGATGGATGATTGGAATAATATGAAGATTATATTTACTGTTGTAGGTAAGGTAAGACCCTTGTAGGATGACATTTGATGAATCACTGATAATAAACTGAAAAATATGAGAATTGTCAATCATTATACATTAAGGAACATCAACACAATATGTTTTCAGTTTGTACGAAATTAAAATAAACACCAGTTTCCACAAAAAATGTTTGCTATGACCAGAACTTTTACTTCTGTGAGCATGAACAATAGCCATCTTGTTACCAAACTTTGAACTGAACACAGCCCTGTTTTCCATTATTATTGTTGGACAATTTGCCCTATGGCCCCCTGAAGATACAGTATGCACTTTTTAGTGGGTGTACTCTATGAGCGCACACTTTATTACTTTGAACACGTTTTTATCCTTGGCTCAAGCATTTCCTGGTGACATATTTACACAAGATTCCTAAACAACTAGAATCAACCACAAAATTAAAATAAAACTGATATTAGTTATACTGTAACTGCACTCTAGCTCTGAGACTGACTACATCCATGCTAAATGCTAAAACTAGTCCAGGAGCTGAGGGAGGGGGGAAGGGGAGGGGCTGAGAGGATGGGTCACATTAACATTTGAATTTGATGATGCATGAGTAAAATGTACACTCATAGGCCAGCAAGGCAATATTAAACGGATATGACATGTACAGACATTTCACCCATAAGCAGTTTTATATAAAAATTGGACATGTCAATATCATCATTGATGTGACTCATCACTTCAATCATATCATTTTACAACCCTTAACAACACATTTTTGGGTGCATTTAATTTTTAAGTGAGTTTATTACCTTAATTTAAGTTTTTGAATTAAATCATCAATTATTTGCGGTAATGGTAAATAGACTGCAATAGTGCTTTTCCAACCTTCCGGCCACTTAAAGCACACAGTATTGCCTCACATTCACCCATTCATACACTGATGGTGAGGTCTGCCATGCAAGGCGTTACCTCACCGCTGTGAGCAGTTAGCAGTTAGGTGTCTTTCTTAGAGACATTTTGTCACTTGGTGAGGAGTTAGCCAGGTTTGAATGAAACATTTCTGGATCACTGGCTGCCCACTGCGCCAACTGCCATCCTTCATTGTGGTACATGATGAACTAACTTCTCAGAAATATGCTTGCATTCTTGCACAGCTGATTGATATCACTGCAACAGGCACCATACCGTATATGTTCTCAATTGTATTTAATAATCACAATCAAATTGGTGTAGTAGTGTGCAGTGGATTAGAAAGGACATCAATGGTCATTTGATGTGGTGACGGTAATTTGGATAAATTAGGAAATAAATTAAGGATGTCTGTGAAATTTTATTTAGGAATCTCAGCAAAGGACATGCATGTTCATGATGGGGAGTAGCCAGTCCATCCAGTGCATTGAGCTTAATCTAAGATTAGATAGATGAGTAGTATAGGAAATCATGAGCAATATTTACCACAAACAGCCTCCCTTCTGTTTGTGTTGGCTAGTGTATAGGAATAAGGGCGATGAATGAAAATGGCAGACAGGAAGAAGGAAGACTAGGAAAGACGATAAAGGTTATAGAGAAAAGGTAAATGAATGATTTTGAAGAAGCATGGAAAGTATGTAGTGGAGAGAATAAAACATTTAAAACATAAAAAAATCAAGGATTCTGGAAGACATGTGTTACAATACGAAGATGACAGGCCGGGTCATATAAGTTATCTGCGTTTTGTTTTTGTGATATTAACCACATCTGGTTTGGTAAAGTAAGGTAAGGTTAGGTTAAATAAGGTAAGCTAAGGTAAGGTATTTTTGTAATGTCCCGCAGGGAAAATGTTCTTTGGCTCCAGGCCTCTGCATCACACACCTGTCATACATTAAAATGTACAATGTGTGTGGACGATCGAGCAGAACAGTGTGTTCAAAACAAATGGTCACTCCACCCTTGCCCCTTATTGGTGCACCCACACACTCTGTCCTGTTCGTAACATATAAAAACAAACAGACACAGTGTGTAAACTTCTGTAAGCATGACATAAAGTTTGTGTGCCATGCTTGCATGTCTAGCTGGGATTTCATTTCTATATTATTAGTATTATAGACATACAGGTTATGTCCTACCTTTCGAGTTACTCATTGGTCGCTGTGGGGCAAGGTCTCCCCAGTCCTAGATTTGGAAAATAATCTCTTTAAAAAATATATTATAGTTTTAATTTACCCTCATAGTCGCACATTGAGGGTCGTGAGCTATATGAAATTATGAATAGACTGACATGAAACCAAATGTTGGGGAAAACTGGAAATATCATTTATTCTTTTATTAAGTTATTCTTTTTTATTTTCACGTCAGATATTATGTTAATGTGATGTCGCCCTTATAATACATGTGTAGTAAGAATGCAATGTTTTAAATAGTCTCATCTCAAATAGGAGATGTCCAGAGAGAAAGGTCACTTTATGACCCTTCCTTCCACCTGTCACCTTGCCAAAAATGTTGTTAATTACTAATGAAGCTGTGACATTTAGATACCTAAGAAGCCTTACAAACTTCTCGGCTGAACCTCCCGAAGGGGATTTCAGAGTTAATAGACCCGACACCAAGGATTTTCTATTATTTTATTTGATTATAGTTTTATTAACACAAATTGGTAAATCTCTGTTCTCTGTCTCTATTAACTAAATGACTTAGAGCCATACAAATGGCTTTGTTCTTCTTAGCCAGTCAATACAATATGAGGAAGTTAACCTTAATTGTCAAAAAAAGTTTAATATGTTTATTTCAAAATAAGGCAAATCATTACAAAAGTTAATAAAAGTTATACAATTTTGGAGTTATTACAGCAGAGAAAAATGTTTTAATGGGAAATGGATTTTGTTTTGCAGGTGGAAAAGGTACAGGAGAAAAATAGATAAATGGATATATAGAACAGTATAGATATTTTGTAAACAATTGATAAAGCATAATACTACAGTACAGTGTGTAATATGAATATAATATATTACAATAACAAAACCGAGTAAATGAATGAGGTGCCAATAAAGAAGGGTAAGGCTTAATGTGTTTTTAGCAGCTGTTTAAAAAAAACACATTTTGTTTTGAATGTTTGACATGAAATAATCTCATGTTTGTGGTACACGATGATCCAATATTGACTTCCATTGTTTCGTAAATAGGCTTAACCCTTCTGTAAAGCAGATGGATATACTGGTTTATGTTGGATTACATTTTTAGGAAAGATTTGATGGTTAGGCATGGATTAAGTTCATTAATCCATTTTGGTTTAACTTGTTGATTTTTGTAAGAATCTCAGCAAAGCACATCCATGTCCATGACTAAACATGGTAACAATCCATATAATTACATTTCATGGAAGATTAGAGATAGTTGGAAAAACATTAACAACATTTACCACAAATAGTCTCCTTTGTGTTTAGTGTATATGAATAAGGGAGATGATGGCAGATCGAGTAACACTTGGAAGAATTCTAAAGATTACAAAAAGAGTAAATGAATAATGTTAAATATAAATACTGTATATATGTTGGTTAGGCGACTGAATAGACAGTTTAAGAGGATATTACATAATTGGCTCTGTTAGTCTGTTATGTTTCTGGTATTCTTGCAGAGCCAGTCTTACTCATGTAAAGTCTGTGACACAGCGATGGCATACTGCATCAAGATCCACCTACTTGACAGGGGAGGTATTTTGATTGCCATGCACAACGAGCAACGCAATGACAAAGTCAGACGTAAAACTTTTATTGAGAAACTGTCCAACACGACTGTGGCTGTTTTCAGGTATTGTCTGTTAGATAAGACTGTGACTGTGTATAAATGTAACAAATAGTAAATAAAGCACTGCACTATTGTCATACCGGAATTACCAGATTTCTTTAGTGACAATGCTAACAGCCAGTGAACAATGACCTCCTCAATTCCGGAAAGTCAGTCAAACATACAAGGTTGTATGTATCAGATGTTCAGCACAGAGTTGCTTATGTGATGTAGTGCTAATGGACGGAAGAGTTTGTGGTACAAAGACGAGCGTCAGGGTCATACTGTAGATGGTTTCCGTGTTTTGTTTCTGTGATATTAGCCATGTGTGTGTGTGTGTGTGTGTGTGTGTGTGTGTGTGTGTGTGTGTGTGTGTGTGTGTGTGTGTGTGCAAAATGTGTGTTCTAAAGGTTCACGTTTCAACTTTATTTTATCAAGTAAAAATGTCAAGCTGACTTTTCCAGTCGTACCACTAGCACACACACAAGGAGATAACAGAGAATTTAAGTACATTAATATATATATATTTAATAAGTGGCTCAGCGGGTGTGGTCTTTGTCCTATCCAGTGAATGTGTTGCAAAAACACACTTAAAATATAATACAAAATACATTAGGATAAAAGCACAAATACACTATATAAATAATAAATACAGTAGGAGTAATGATAAATAGTAGGGTGCATGGTTTAGGTGGGTGAGTGTAGATGGTAAATGTTATATTTAATATTTTGGTGAGAATGAGAGTGATTGATGCGTTCTGGCACAACTGTGTATGGTGAGTGTGAGTTAGGTGATGCCCAGGAACCTGACATTGCTGACTATCAGCCCTGTCAGTGTGGATAGGTCATGGAGCAGCCCCTGCTGCCTCCTGGAGCCAGTGGTACAGAGGTAATGGATCACATTTCACTAGAAGTATCTGGATGCTGGGAGCCAACTGTGTCTGCACTGCAACTGGTGATATGGGTATATGGTACATCAGCTTAAGGTGAAACAGATCAGTAATTGTGGTGGTGGGGCAAGATCTTTGTGAACATAGGCATTGGAATAATGTCTGTTTATGACACTCTCCATATATTATTTTGGACAGTTTTCTTTGATGCATTGATATTGGATTCAACTTTGCTTAAAAACTTCTATATATTTGTAAGTCCTAACACACTACTGTGAAGTCTTTTGTTATACAATATTTTTCTTATGAAGGGTGACAAAGCTTCTTCTTGGTTTTGACACTTTTGTCATCCTGTATTTGAAATCAATGCGTTCTTCAGGCACAAGCATGTATTTTGATAATACCATTTAGAGCCAAATGTGTGTGTTAACATGTGTGAGCTTTAAATTTCATCATGATCGATAAAGCAACTGCGTTGAGAAGTATGTACGCAAGGTTCGATCTATTCTCATAATTGTTGGCATATGTACGTTTTTTTGTAATTACATGATGATCCATCCAGAGTAACTGCTCCTTCCATTCATTACGTTTGTGGTAAAAAGACAGGGTCTGTATGTCAGGGTCATAGATGGCGTTAGATGGTGTCCACTCATTCCTCCAGCGCAGTCTAAAACAGCCAAGAGCTCCCGACATCTCACATCAGAGAGATTGAGCCCATGTGAGAGGAAAGATGAGCAGTGTCCAGTCATGGATGGGGCGCTGCAACAGTACGGCCCCTATGCTGACATCACGGGAGTAATTCTCCACCACATTCTATCAGCTCACATTGGAGTGGATGGGGAAGATGATTACGTAGATCATAGATGTACTCACTCTAACTGGCGTTTTCTATTTATTATGATCTTTTATCATTTTTAATTCTTCCTCTTTAAGAAACGTCTTTCTTGCTCTAGAAACTATGTCCTACTATTTAAACTATTAGCTAATATCTTTGAGGATTTAATGATGTATTATTCTGGTATGCTACCTCTCTCTCATTATTACCACAATGTCGTTTGCTTACAATTGCTGGTCTATGACCTGTTCATCTATTGACACGTACTAGAAAGTTGTTTTTTGGATAAAAGCATCTGCTAAATGCTGTGGGCTAAATGTAAATGGGGAACAAACGGGGACGTGATGGTGCATTAACCAAACCGTCAACTTAACAGGGTCCATCTAGAGACTTCCCTGACCCAATGATGTATCCCAGCAACAAAAAATGTGGATTTATGGAACTCACACTTCTCTGCTTTAACAAAAAGGTTGTTCTCCAGAAGCACCTGGTGGATGGATGACGTGCTCCCGCCTGGAGGAAATCAGAATGTTGTCAGTAATAACAAAGACAAATCTATTAAGTATGTCACTGAGCACGTCATTTGCCAGTCCCTGGAACACTGGCAGCACATTGGTCAATCCAAATGGCATAACCAGGTATTCATAAGTTCCAGAGGCCCTATTAGAACCTGAGATGCAAATGTCCCTGCCCAATCCATCCTTGCCCTTTATTGATGCAGTGACCCGCTAGGTTTTTTTTGTAAGCAATACAAACACATACGTAGTGACAGGCTTTGTCACTGGTACACCTGTAGGCAAGTCTTGATCTGCTCCCACAATATTCTTTGCGTTCTCTGAGCTTTATGCTCTCTGTATCAAAAGCCAGCACATGAATGAGAAAAATGTTTCCCACTAATTATTATTCATTATTATTATGTGCTGTCAGCATGGAATACATTGCAAAAAAAAGACTTGACATTAACATTCATTTTGCTAAATGCTTATAATTGAAAGATGAAGAACTGTGACTCATTTTCTATGCTTGCTGTTTTTATAGAGATTATAGAGATTTTATAATTGATAAAATAATCTTCTGTCTGTAACTGTTATTTATGCTGCAGCCCATCTTGACCAGGTCTTCCTAAAGTTTCAGGAGGTTCTGAGATTGTAAGTTAATACACTTTATAATACAATTCATGTCAAATACACAAAGAATCTCCTCACATTCTGCTAGTTTAAGTTTAAATTTAAGTTGTGACTGCTGAAAAAATGATCCAGTACTTACCTACACAGCCCTGGCTTCGTAATAGGTACATAAACAAAGTGGCGAACACTGCTCACAGCAACAATGCCTTAGGCTTTGCGATGCGTTTCCATTGTGTGGGGCAGAGCTTCTGAAGGAGCACACTATGGCTATGGCATTGAAGGGAGAGGTGTTTTTGTTTGATTTTAGTTCAAAGTTAGAAAGCGTTCTTGAGAATGACAGACCATGCCTTTTAATAAAAAGTTAAAATAAAACATTCTTACAGTTTTGCAGTTGCATGGTTTGTCTGTAGTTCTATAACAAAAATCTCTATGGTAACGCCACCCATGTTACATGGGGCGGGGCAGTGCCTACCGTTCCTGCACGCTCTCGCACGCGATCCCAGTTGATAGCTGACAGTTGATCTAAGACAGGCGACAATCAGGGTCTGATTGTCTGGGTCTGAACTGTTTCTTATGAGGATGATTGCCGTCAGTGTGTATATATAGTGTTTGTGTTTCGTCTAACCCTTGCTTGGTTATTTTGCCTTCATGCCTGGGTATGTTGGTTTAGTGATTATTAAACATTTTTAATGTATTCCTTATTCCCTCGTTGTTGCCTCGGTCATTCTAGACCATACAACCCATTGGTTCTCAAAGTGTGGTGTGTAACTTAGGTCAAGTGTTGAATATAAGCATGTATTTCATTCAGTGTACACAAACTACCACAGTTTGAACTTTTGCAAACGGATGTTTGCAAAGAAACACTGGATGAAGGAAAGACCTTGAGCGTCACAGACGAGCAAAGATAAGAGGAACTCCTGAAAAGTGTTCAGCTCAGCTACCAAAGGGCCTTCGTTCCCATCCCAGGACTGGTGAAGGGTGCAGGAAAGAGGTGACGAGATTCTCTTTTCATAATACAGACACCAGATGTCTCCTTTATCAAGGAAGAAACAGGACACAAAATGCAGAAGGAGCAGTCACTGAATGCCTCTTTATGGGACTATCAGACACAGAAGTTTGTGTGAAAGAATACCACGTATTGTTTTACCTATGCAAGCATTCCTAATGGTTACTTCACATACTCTTTATGCTGCCTGTGCGATAGTATTATTGCTGTGTTACAGCAGAAGTATGAGGATACTGGTGAGACCCAAATGCAGACACATTCATACAACGCACAAAAAAAAAATCAGAAGGAAAAATCAGACCAGGGGCAAAAATGTCATCCAGAAACGGGTAGGTCGACGGTATCAAATCACAGGCAGGCTCGAGGCTGGGATAGGCGGAGGAGACACAGGCTGGTACTGGGAAAACCGCTGGGCTGCTGACTGTGAACAGATAAAACGAGCTGGCACAGACTGGTTGATGTACACAGGGGATAATGACAGGAACACCCTTGGGGTGGAGACAAACACACCACAGGTGAACATGATAAAAACAATCATGGTGTCACGGTACTTCTACCCCCTGTGGCGCCACCCGGTGTCCTGCCTGCGCACGTACCAGGTTGACTTGAGCTGTGGCAATGAAAACTATGAGGGCTGGGTACAGGATATATCTATGGGGAACTTAGCAGCTCTCCTCTGGGCCGTAGCCCTCCCAGTCAACCAGTTACCACAAACCCCAGGTCAGACACATGGGCTGTCAATCATACAGAAAACAGAGATGAGGTGGAAATTCCCCACTCAGCATCCTGGGTCACATCAGTAAAGCTCTCATCTGTCCAGGAAGCAATAAGAACCTGAACAGAGTGAGTCTGGTTCACCAATAACAGGATAGTATCAATAAACAAATGGGAAATAATGGAACTACAGTATCGTTATCTCACCCACTCAGAACATGTCACATCAGATCACAGATGGAAATGGTTGTAACAAAATCGAAAGTTTATGCATGTTCACGACATAAACACACAAACACATTAGCATGCTATTGGACAAGAACATCTCAAAGAACTCCTATATAGGTTTAAGATTAGCTTCAATGCATCAAATGGTAAAATTAAAGACAGGAAGCCAGTCCCAATGCAACAGCCAGTGCTGTGTCAGCCACAAACGATATTAACAAATTAGCATATTCCCTTCTACAATGTTACTATGCAATTAATATGGATTGTCAAATTGTTGATTTAATTCATATAAATATGTTATTAGCACTTTAAAGAGACCTTGTTTGAAATCACATATTGTTTTTTATGGAGATACAGCAACAACAAAGAGATTCTTTGCCAGCCCTAACTGAGAAGTCAAACTATTCCATAACCAGTCGATGGCACAGCAATCCTCTTCATGGAGAAAAGCCTTTAATGTTGTCTGTTCCTTTAATGACGTTATACACTGCATTTATGATCGACATGCAGACAGTATTACACTAACCTTTGTAATGGTTGGAATAGCATTTAGCAAATGTACGCTCTTGTCATCGCTAAAATATCTTTAGCTGACTGATGATTGGCCGACTGTTTTCCGGTTTTCATTGAAGGGTCCCTGAATTGCTTGTTGAATTGTTTGTTTGATTTACATCGCAAACAGTCTAGCCTCTGTCATTCTCTATGATGAGTGTGTGTGTGTGTTGGTGTATGATTCCTCAGTGGACACAGCGTCTCACACCATCCACGGTCTCAGGAGCAGAGGTTTATAAATATTTGCACCCTGGAAACACAACATAAAGTTTATTTGTGCAAATGTTACTTTTAAGTTTTCAGGATGTTTAAGTTTTTAAATTTTTCTTTTTTGCAAGAAACTGTATATTACAAAATATTGGACATATATAGTGTGTGTTTCAAATTATAATTTGAAACATAGAAACAGATACATTGTCTATTTGTGTGATTGTGTGCACTCAATTCTGTGATTATAAATCAGATTAGCTCTATAGAGGGTCTAATGCCACAACCCTTAGCATTTCAACCCTATTGTACAGTTCCTGTTCATATGTTCATAGGAAATTATGTCACTTGTCCAAATCTTCGTCATTCACATATATCTCCCAAGAGACTCGATCTGTAAACTAAGATCCTAGCTTGAGAGGACACGTGTTCAGTTCTAAACTTGCAATTTAAAATCCCTGGGAACCATACACCCACACGCTCCAACTGAGACGTGAACCCAACCTCCCAGCTGACAGACATCTCAACCTGTACCAAGTGCATGGTTCCCATGAAATCAGCCTCCATATTCTCTCAGAATGGAGCAGTAATAATGATTTGAGTGAAGTAATGAGGGGACACCCACACTACCCCTCTTATGAATACAACTATTCAGTGCTGGAGGCTGGAAATGCTAATTGCTTGGCTAGAAGAATACAATATCTGTGGCTTACATCAAAAGCAATCATTTGCAGCGCTAGCCTAATCTACGGACGATGGTAATCATCTAGCAAAATCTGATGTTTTGAAATGCCATTTAACTTGGTACATTTATATAATACAATGTCAAAATGTTGTACAGTGCAATAAAAGAGCCCGAAACAGCATTGTCTATTGCAAGAATTATACTTAATATTCAAATAGAAAATGGTTGTTATTGTGAGCTCTAGAATCCATCATTGGAGACATTTTCATTACTATATCTGAAAGGATATTTTTGTCATGTCATATACAGTAACTATCTGAGGAGTGGGTGATTATTTCAGGTCAAATTCTTCACAAAATTCTTTAAGGATGTTCATCTGTAAATATTCTCTACATAATACATTAAAAACAACAGTAATTATTCATAGTTTGCAAGGGAGGTGTGATCTTTTAACCCATTGTTTTTAGCATTGTGAGTCATCAAGTTTGCAATCTAATATTTCTCTACAAAAGACAACAGGAGATGTTTGTGGGACCTGACTTGAGTGCATTTTATTTGAACGTTCATAACTGTTAAAAACATGTATAAAATTGGTCCTGTTTCAAGGCACGCATATTCATGTCAGTAGTCAAGTTTCCATCCACATATTTAACATATTTTAAGTTAACTTGAAAGGTGCATTTCTATCAAATACTGTTATTAAATATTCAAAATACTACATAATCAAAACCCTCCAGCCTAACACAAACAGATAAACAGTAGTCTTGTGCAATATCACATAATTTCACTGCCACTTCCCAAATAAAATTGTAGTGATTGATGTGAGTATCATGTATTAGATGTAAATCTACAAATGTCCTTGTTTCAATTGAGAATATGAGATTCTAATGAATTATAACAACAATTAATTGTCGGACCGAATTGTTCACCTCAGCCATATCTGAGCCAAGATACTAAATAGTTTGTTTCACATTTCAGGTATTTCCATTCAGGTTTTCATATTCACAATTTTTTATTTAACTTGGATGGAAACCCCACTAATGTCCATAGGTCATGTCCTCAGCAGTAAGTCATTACATCAACATTAACGTCATTCTATCTCAGTGTTTGTCTAATAGTAGTATCAAGCATCTCCTAATATAAAAACAATGTATTTTTTTCCACAAAGGTTACATTTTTATTTCGAGCAGCAAGACAATATTCATGCAAAACAGGAGCAGATACAGACTGATTGATGGGCCTTAATAGTATGTCTCCCGCTCAAGCCACCCTGGACACACAAAGAGAGAAGACAAACATAACATTCAAAGGTTAATGGCCGATGGATGAGTAAATAACAACAACCTCACAAAAAAAAAATCATAATTCATAATTCGTAATATAGCTTGGTCTATTTAGTTAGTCACAATATTGACAAAATTATTAAATAATTTGTTAATACCTCCACAAAGGTAACTTCTGCATAAGCAGTTAATGGCATCATGTATACAATTACAGAAAAAACATATGCAAATAAAGGACTTTCAAAACAAATCCCTAAGAACTACTTTTATTTATTTTTTATTTATTTAAGAAACATCAAAACCATAAAGCATGTGATTATAGGACGGAGGCCAGAAATCGATATAATATAAATGTGAAAGGAATGGACAAAACAAGATGCTCAGAGAAGAGAACAAGGGAGGCCAGGGGATCCAACAGGTCAGGGACTGAAAACAGATCGTCCTCTCACCTCCTGGGCTGCGTCTCAGGATCAGCTTACGGATTTCATCATAGAAGAAGATGAGCAGGGAGTATGGGAAGGCGCAGAACCACCAGTTGGGTCTGGAAAACACACAAGCAGGGATGAGAACGTTTAGTCCACAGCTGGCCTCATGCCCCAACCCCATGGGGGTTGGCATGTTATGGGGGTTATGTAAACATTATGTAATAGAATAGAATAGAATCATTACACATCTGTGATGAGTTCTTCAATCCCATTGCATTTTTACCCATGTGTTTCAATAGCTTTATTCAAATATATAAAGCTGTGTCTTCAGCTCTCGATTGTTATATTAGTGCATATTCAATACTAGTGGTAGCTGTTTCAGGATTTAATTGGCAAACACATGAGATACAAGAAGATACAAGGAATACAATCTGCTATATAAATTATACAAATTAATTTGTGTTTTTGCACCAGTGAAATAAGTCTGGTGACGGTCTTATTGCTGGCATGTCTGATTCCAATGATTTGGCTTGATCTGTCAGTCTGTTTCTCCATCATTTAGCAAGCGTTCAGACCAAACGTGGTCTACATTTCTCACCCATTAACAGTTTAGTTCAAATGGTACTCCCATCAAACATTCGTATCTGCTGCTACTGGCGAAGGGAGTTAAACTAACATGTTGGTGTAAAGGCGCAGCACACCTGTAAAATGAAGTGACACATACTGTATAGTCAAAAGGTATAGACAGGAATGTGTGCGTGTGTGTGTGTTCTACTCACTTGAGAGGGTACATTCTGAGGGCAACGTCCATGCCAGGGCAGTAGGACAGGAATGCAGCCAACGCTGTCTCCTCAAACAGCCCAAAGATCAGGATCTTGTTACTGTAGCACAGATGTTGGCAGTTAGAACCACAGTAATACTACAGAGGAGTGCTTTCATATAACCTGACAATAATAACACCCACTGTCATGGTTTGAATGGACACACTGATCCATTGAGATAATAAGTCTGGGTTGAGTCCCATTTACTGTGGACTCTGGTGTTTGAAGTCAAAATGGGGCGGTAGGGGGGTATTTCTTGCATGTTCATGAGAGTCAGTAGATGCGTTTACATGGACCATATTATTACGATTGGAATAGGGTTTAAAGGCCAACCCGAAAGAAAATGCTCCATATAAACACCACGATCGGAAGAGAAAGGCCCAACCAGATCAAAATATAATTCCGAAACAGAGAGGTAGTATAACCCGCTCTATGACCCGATTGAAAGAAGAATTCTACCATGATTACTTCCTGGTTGTGTTTTCATGCGCATGTTCCAACTTAGGTTTTGGTGATGCCGGTAAACCATTCTGCACAGCTACTCTACAATGAATGTATTATAAGAACAGGTCCAAGTCTGGACAAATCAACTGCAACGTGCCACAGAGCTCTGTTAGCGGGTGTAGTGTGTGTTGGGTTATAGTGTGTGCGCCCACTGGCAGAGCTGGGGGACATGGAGCAGTGTCTGGTGTAGCCAATACTCTGTCTTAGCCAAGGCCCATGTGTGTGCATCTCTGTGTGTGTGTGTGGATGTATTTTTATTTATCTCTGTTTCTCTTTGACTTAATCTGGATCCGTAGATTTCTTCACCAGTAACACAAATAGCCTCACTCCGACATACCTATAACTAGAAGCTGGTTTTACCATTTGCTAGCGGGACACGTTACATTATGAGCTAGATAAAGTGTGCATGTTTAACATTAATTCCGATATGTTGCAACTGAGCACGTGTAAACACCAGACCGGATTAGATGGCATCCCATGCAAATAGGTAACCCGAAACCGTCAAACGGAAAAGAATATATTCGGAAAGACAAAATAGTCTCCATGTAAACCCAGCTAGTGTTACCTTTGTTTGCCTTGAAAAGGCAGGGTCAGTCGTTCTTGAAAACGCTTATTAACTTTGAACTCAATTCAAAACAAAACAACTCTCCTCCTTCGATACCACATAGGGTGCTTCCTCAGCATCGCCCCACACATTGGAAACACATTGAGAAAGCTAGGAAAGTGTGGTTGTGTGCAGTGTCCACTTTTTTGTGTTCCTATTAACAGAGCCAGAGATATGTAGTACTGGATTATTTATTCAGCACGCACACAGAATGCTAAGCTAACGGACTGCAAGGAAATATTTGTATTACTGAAGGTTATTTCGCTAACTATGGCTTTAACTACTTAATTATTTTAGGTGTGTCAGGGAAGACTCACTTCATTCCTTGCTGGAAGACAGAGTTCCTCCTGGTCTTACAGATGATCAGATCAGCCCATTGGACGACCACAATACTGGCAAAGAATGCTGTGTGGCAGGTGAACTCTACAATCTTCCTCTGCTCGTAAGTCTGGAAGGAGGGAACAAAGCGTTACCACAGTGGTGCATTCAAATTGGGAAACAAAGGCAAACGTTCACAAACATTTTCAAACAGTTAATCGTTTGGTTTGAGTTTGTGGTGAATGTTTGTGAACAAGGTCTGATGAGGTTGTTCTCTTCAACAACACATGGATGCTGGACATTTACACAAAATGTCAAAAAGTTAAAAGCAAATGCGTTTCCATGAAAGATTGTCACAGTTTGCCAATTATGAATGCAGGAAATAAAGTATGCTATTTTGCACACGTAATTGATATAAGACAGCTAAGTAATGTACGTGCACTTCCAAACATGGTTGGGAGTGAGACTGACCCACTGCTGGCCATAGCTGTCCTCCAGGTCGTTGACGTATTTGTTGTCCCAGTTCACTCTGATG
>JAODLL010072029.1:0-16548 GCA_026546735.1 Forbesichthys agassizii | reverse complement strand
CTCCAGGACGGTTAAGATGCAATAAGTGATGGTAGGCAAACCAAATTTAGCAATAATATTATGTATATAATACTATTCTCACATTATGCCACACTTTATTATTTCCACATCGGAATGATTTCAATGCATTTAGCAATTTGTGAAATAACAGTGCTCTGTCAATTGTGACATTAGTGCAGCATGCAGCATTTTAATGCTGATACAACTATTAACTCTACAACTATGTCAACAGACCATCCACAAACATCACAGATATAATGATGAACTTCAGGACTAGTAAAGTAGTAGTAGTAAATAAGTGAAAAAAAAAAAAAGAATTCTAGTAAAATACGATCTATCGATGTTTAGCCTTCATAAGATGCTGATACTATAGTTTCCAATAAGCTAACATTAGTTGTGGTCTACCATAAAGGCTGGCATACTGAAAAGGTAGAACTGTAAATCTATTTTTAACCTGCTAGAGACTATCAGATGTTCTCCTTTCTGCACTGATACAGCTTAGCTTGACATAAACAACATCAAACTAATCAAAAGCAAAGATGGCGCTGTAGCCTACAATGTTCAGTGCTCTGAATATTTTGATTATTTTTGAAAAAAGCGAGTCAGAATACTACACAAATGTCCTTACTTCTTGTATGCAGTTTTATATGCTAGTGGGGAAATATTTCCCGTCTTTTTCCTGAAAATGTGTGGATAATTTTGCTATATTAACAAGCAATAGTGAATATACAAGAAAATAAGAAATGTCATCATATAATTAACTAATTGGTTTATCAACTTATCTAAATGCTGTATATTGCCTAAATATCACACCCTACATCTGTCCAAACTAAACAAATTTAGTGCATTAAAAGCAGGCTTAGTCATTCTTGAGAAAGCTTGCTAACTTCTAATAACTAACTCGCCCCACACATTGAAACACATTATCTCGATGATCGTTTCAACCCTGTATGAACGGCTCATTCCTCTCCCTCTCTCTAACCTGTCAAAGCTCTCTTGTCCGTCTCTTCTCCTCTGGAAGACTGTCCATCCTCCTCCGTTGCTCATGTCACAGTAGACGTTGAATACCGTGGGTGACCCGTCTGGCCGCACCACATACAAACCATTAGCCACGTTACCATCCGCAAACACCTCTGAGCAGTCTGCAGGCACACACACACAACAAGGTGTTGCTCTTAAAAGTGAATTCAGACATTAATTGACATGTACCATTCTACACACACACGCAAACAAGTAATTGGCTGTGTAGCCATGCTGTACCTCTGTACAGGTTCTCTGTACCAAGGTGTGTGTTGGGTATTTCCTCCAGCTGATGTGTCTGGCTGCTGTGTAGAGCTTTAATATAGCGATGCTGGTCATCGATATCTCCCATCAGCCGATGGATCTCTGCCTCCAGGCGATGCACTCTCTCCTCACAGGGCACAGGGGCCTGGAGGATAGTAGGGGCAGGAGAGATGGTGGTTATCCTGATCATAGCATGCTATTTAGTGGCATTGTTAGTGAAACAGCCTGATGGTGTAATATGACTTTGAGTTGCACAACTTTTGACGAGTGAATCTGTCCTATAGCTGTTATAAATGTAAAGCAGCAGCATTATATTTCATTATTGCAATTATTTACTATTACATTTAGCACATTTTGCATTGATACATGTAATACAAATAGGGCTAGGTTATACTGAATAATTGTGGAAATCCAAATCTTACCGCCAGATTGCCAGCCAGGTGAAAAATAATGCTCATAAATATTCTTAACATTCTCGTTGCAGCTCTTGCCATGCCACAATGAACAGTGGCAGCCAACGTGCTGACACCAGTTGTATGACACTCAACGTGGGACAATATGAAAGCTAAATCAAGTCAGTGTCTCCATCTAGTGGCCGTTGAGATTTTACAAGTTTAGCATAAAGGTTTAGCATAAACGGCTGAAGTTAGCATTGTTAATTGTTATAGTAGCCTACAAATCATAATAGAAATATTGTTTATTAAGTGTTTTTACACAGAACAAAAGTCAAACAATTAGATTTTGAAATGCTTACGCTACTCGTCAATTTTACTGGTATTTAGATGGAATGCTTTTAAGACGGACAAAACGAAATTCGCAGTAGATCAGTACATAAACGAGTGCAAAGATTTTAAGTGACGATTAAAATGCGACTCCGGTGGGACTCGAACCCACAACCTTTGAATTGCATCTCATATACAACTAGAAGTCCAATGCGCTATCCATTGCGCCACGGAGCCACCTGTTGATACAATTCCTGTGAAACTGTTTAGTTTTCGTCATATAATTAATGTGGCATTTTTCACATTTTACCATTGCGGCTAGTTGAATGTTTCTCCTATGCCACCTTTCTGTCCTACGCTTGGTAAGTTCGCGACGTTTCATTGGCACGTGGCCTGGCTCAATGTTCTGGAGTCCTGTCCTGTCTGACCTCAACATGCCTGCATTATGTAAATAAGCAAATTAATACACTTATCACGAATAGCGTCTTCCAATCTTGCAGTTCTTCAATCCCAGCACAATTCTTCCTTCGTTCAGTAGCCTATTTCGCCGCTTCGTTTGCTGTATTTCCAAACAATCGTGCGAGTCGAACCAAATGATCCAATCCAAAAACAAAATGCTATTGGGCGCTTTAGTCTTATGTGGTGGTGGAGATCACGGTCAACACGTAGGCTCCAACCATATCGAAGATGTTCGTTTGCTTGACACATGGTGACTGAAGGCCATGACGCATTCATGTTGCATTCGTTTTACATTCAATGGCACGTTGTGCCCAGTAGATGGGGCCATTGGTTTCCTCATGTGAAATATATTATTCGTAATATGATCATGGTTTTGTCTAATTTGGCAAACATTTATGAAATGCTTTAATTTAGACTGTGGAATTACCATATCCTAAATTTAACCAGAATTAATCTGCTCAAATCTGTTACTTTATAATAGAGAATATGCAACGTGATGACATTGAAACAACCAAACATCGCTCTATATAGGGGCATCAAATAGAGCAGAAAATATAAAGAATAAAGAGCAGACTGTCAAAATAGTAATTGCTTAGTTTCATGTAATTGTTTGAGAAGCGAAATATAATGATTGCGCATTGGGGCGTTTGGAGAACGATGCTATAAAAAGCCTGCCTGATCCGGACTTAATATAATGAATATTATCCTATAAAAACATTTGTAAATTCTCATTCTTCAGAGCCCGGATAGCTCAGTCGGTAGAGCATCAGACTTTTAATCTGAGGGTCCAGGGTTCAAGTCCCTGTTCGGGCGAATACGTTTTGTTTTCTACAATTCTACTGTAGTTCCAGCTGGTCTGACTGAAATGGCTGACTCTTTTCAATAACAATACAATATGTAAATCCTGTTTTGCTATTAACATTTTATCCAAAGAAACCTGGCCTGCTGTAAAAAATGCTTTGCCTGCCTAATTCGAGGGCAGCTAGCGCCCATGACGTTCTGTGGTCGAATTTTTTGTCTAATTCCGAACGAGAACATTTGTGGCGATTGATAGGCTGCAGAAAGCAAGACGAGATGCAAGATATGCAATAGGATTCTCAACATCGTATAATTTAAGATACATGTATTTAATGTTTAATTTTAATAATGTTTTTTTAAGGATAAAGTAATACTTTCTAGATATTGATTACCGCAGTTTATTCTATAAATCCCATTTTAGTCAATCTGTTGAATCAGGACTATAACCTTTATTTCCTTGACTCTGTATTTTTGATTAGCTGTTTTGTCAAAGTAGAAAACCTTGCAAATGCTGAGTTCTGCAAAAATCTGTATGCCAGTGTAGGCAGCAGATAGCTGTGCGGTGTTAATCCTCACTCTGCGACACCTCATAGGACGCTCTGGCGACGCTGCCTTGTAGGAGCGTCCGTTAAGTTAAGCCGTTTCATAATGTAAACCTTTGAATTCAGAGCATCAACACACAGGCTGACCACTATTTAGGTGCTGCAGTGCAATACATCTTTAATGTGTCTCTATATATAATTTACGTGTCAGAGACAGATAGTAAAAACAGCACGCGCACTACATAGAATTGTGTACATGAGCCTAGTCCAATAATAAACTTAATTCCTCCTAAATTTAAGATTCTTGGTAGGCGGAAAACAATTAGATATTAAATTCCCTGTTCAAAAGTGATTATAGTTACTATTCCTGTTACATACACCAACATGTGAGTTTTAGTGTGCAATACAAAGTAAACGGAGCAGGAATGAAGCAAGTACAATAGAAATACTTTTTAATTCGATGGTTTATCACAGGCATCATCGTTAATTTCATTTAAAAATGCAGATGAACTTTTTCTCTCCATTCAAGCAGTGCATCTAGCACTATCTGCATCCCAGGCACACATGCATACATATCAGACTTGAACAATAACCAAAGTGACATGATTTTCTGCTCGATTAAAATCCACCCCAGACGCACAAAACAAAACAAAAATACCCTAACAAAAAGAAAACTTGCATACTCGCGCAGATACACATACAGACACACACACACACACAAGAGAGGGCTACGTAAAGGGGTGGAGGATGGTGTTGTCTTGATGTTTGTAGTAATTTTTACCTGGACAAAGCTGAAATCCTGAAAAATAAATTTAAAAATCATCAAATTTAATAAAAACGTATTTCAAATGTTGGACAACAAATGACAAATAATTAGTGCTGATCTACTTTTATGGTAGAAGGTCTACCAGAAGGTCGACCACTACTAGTAGATTACATGCATGCTCATCGTGTCAGTTTGTGTGTCCCATTCCTTACTGTAGCTTGTCCTGTAGCAGCTCCAGTCTCTGTCTGTCCACGTAGCGGGAGAAGAGAGAGAGCAGGTTGGGCGGAGTGAACAGGGGAGGAGAGAGGGAGGAAGGGGCCACACTCAGCAGCTCACGCGTCACAGAAAACACCAACTCAGTCCTGGGAGGGAGGGACGTTCAGAAGGAACCATGGAGTTAATGGATTATTCACTCACAAACCACACCTGATCAGAATCTCTCTCTCTCTCTAGAAATATGCATCTGTTCTTGATCTAAACCGTTGTCATGAGGACTTCATCTCACACTAACCACCCACCATCGATTGTCGTCCATGAGTTGGCAGTTAGGGTCGGAGCTCTGCATTTTCTCTCCTTCACTTAAGATCAGATACAACAGTGTCACGCCAAACTGCCAGACAGAGAGGAGAGCAGTCAGCAGGTAGCCACCTTGGAGGCACAGCGAGCCTAGATGTCAAGGCTGTTCGTTCAGTGTGTGTGTACCTTGTTGTGCAGAACTGTGGCAAGTTGGCCCTCGCTGCCTTGAAGCTCTTGCAACAAGTCCGTCAGTGCAGGGCTTGACAGTGACTGAATCACCGCGGCAACTGGCTCCACCAACCAGCAGAGCACCTGAACAGAGACACAACTTTTCATTCATTTTAAGAACTTTTACTTGTCCATTCTTCAAACATGTTTTAACAAATCTATAAAACATTTTATGGAATAATCTGTGTGTGTTACTTAGTGACCTGGTCCTGTTTGTCCTTTTTAGACAATGCGGGAAGGTTGTGGGCAATCGCCATGACAACAGCAGCAGCCTGAACAGGGGGCAGCAAGGGGAGGAGCCTGGAGATGAGGCGTTTTCCTTTCCTGACCGACATGATCATCACACAATGCTCATCGCTCACCCTGAGAGGAGGGGCAGGGTGTCACGGTACTGACAAGGTCCCCATTCTTAAATGCTTTCCAACAGTGGCATGCACACACACACACACACACACACGCACACGCAAGCGCGCACACGCACACGCACACCTGTCTTCCCAGTCCTTGTGGCGGAGAGAGTTGCAGAGCTGCAGTGTGTTGGCCTTGTGCCGCTCCAGCAGAGCCCCTCTGTCCTCCTCTGGAGTCAGCATGAAGCGTTTCTCAAAGTCCTGAACCTCCAGCAACAGAGTGTACATCTGCCAGAGGGGACAGGCCACACGGGGCGCACATGAGGGACATGCACAGGGGAGGCAGGGTGCATTCACACCCGAGTTCACTCGAGCCGTTAGTTCGGTTTGTTGGTGAATGCTCTCTTCCTATCTCGGGACCATACGCGGGACCATACGCGGGACCATACCCGGGACCATACGCGGGTCCTTCAGAAAGCAGATCTCAGCTAGAGGTCTTCACGGGTACCAAAATCTGGACCAGATGCTAAATTTACCAAAACATTTTTCACCCGACCCAATTTGCATGAATGAAAAACGTATATAAATAGAGATCTGTTACAAACAGACCCGTACCGTGGACATATATATACACACACATATTTACACACACACACACACACACACACATAATGGTCCAGCCCTAAATAGAACTATGGTTGTTACTCAGCGACATGAAGATGAACGTTCTGTGTGATTCTGACATAAACGGACCTGGGGTAATAGCCAAAAATGTAATGTGAAGGAAGACCTGCTGGGGGGCAGGGCATGGGGGGCTAATTGGACTCAAGTTCAGTCCGGTTCTGACCAGCAAACCTGTGAAAGTGTCTGCTTCATTAGAGAGGAAAGACAGAAGGAGTACAAGGGACTCATCTCACCTTCTCTACAGTGTAGAGGATTTGACGTCTCTTGTTCCACACTTGCTTTTCTCTCTTCTCCTGGTTAAAAATAATATACATTTTTTATTGGTGCTTTAACCAAAACAGAAGTAATTATAGTAACATTGGATGACTAAATAAATAAATAAAAAATACTGAGGAGCCTAAGCTATAAAAAATAAAACAATGCCAACATAAAATAAAAAAAGGTATAGTATGTAGTATAGTATAATAGTAATACACTTCATACACGTCATATCCACCAAATAGCTCCTCGCGGTCCGCTAGCTTACAGTTCTCTGTAACACATCCCTGGCTCCGTAAATAGGAATACAAAAAACAAATGTGCAGACCGCTCAAAACAACAGTATCCTAGCCATCTCAATGCAATTCCAATGTGTGGGGTGGTAGTAGAATGAACCTTGACTAGACTAACCTCGTCATCACTGCGGGTGGTTACCACGGCGTCAATCATCTTCCGTGGGTTGTTGACACTAGACACAGTCAGCTTACCCAGAGAGCCTGCAAATTGAACTGTACAAAAACACGCATGATTTAGTCTAGATCAGGGCTACACCTGATTCAAGGTAGTTAGAAGCCTGATAACGACCCGTTCATTTGAATCAGGTGTGTTGGAGCAGGGAGAGATCTAAAACATGTAGGGTGCGGCCCTCCAGGACCGGAGTTGAACAGCCCTGGTCTAAATGTTTTGAATGTGGTCTATGTAGGGTGCCACAATATCACATTTTCACTAAACAATTATCGTGGCCAAAATAATTCAGGATAATGATATCGCAATATCTAATAGCCTATATGTAAAAATTAGAATCTATCAGTTAAATTCATCTTCAACTTTGTTTATTATGCGTTTTGTTGTGTGAGGCATTAAAGCGTTTTAATTTTAATCTGTAGTAGTACCATGTCCAAAAGATTGCGTGGTGTGTGAAATCCTTGTGACTCAGTCAGTACTATAGGCTATGTGACGCAATGTTTATGTTTTCCATGGAATCTGATGGCTAGACTAAAAATGCAAGGTAAATGGTAAGTTAACCATATCAGTGGCTTGCTTTTGATAACAGTCGCTTTGGGATTGGAATATTGAGACTTAAATGTTGCAATGGGGCTGCAAGTGTGCTTGCCAGCTCAGGGCAGCTATGCTTGTTATAAACAAATAAGTAGCTTCTCAAGTTTTTTCAATACACTAATACTTCACAGTGGAGATAGCCTTGTCTTTAATAAACGGTAGAAACAAAAACCACCGGAGTGATTAAATATAACATTTAGAAAATATAACATTTAGGCTTTAGAGACCTCGCCCCTAGTTACGACATTGAGAGTTGTAATACGTTCAAGAAAAGAGGTATGCGAAACAGCTACGCACGACCTTTGTCCTGGCCGGTTAAAGCCTTAATAATATAGGCATACTGGCCTACTATAGGCCTATAGCCGATTTATCATAGCCTATTTAAATAGCCTAGAAGGTTAGGAAGTTTATTTATTTGTCCATTTGTATAACGTTTCAGATAAACCAGATCGTATGGTGTTCAGTCTTAAAATAAAAAATAAAAAAAGTAAACCTTTAAAAAAAAAAGTGAAACAGGCTATATTCTGTCACCATCGAATGATCAAATAACCCTATTAGTCTGCGCTATACATGCAAACCTGCAGGCCAAAGCACCTTTCTCTGTCATACACACGAGTATGGCTCTATGTTATACAGTTCCTTCCACTGATAGACTGGCTGTAAAAAATATTATATTTTGCCATTATCTATACAGCCTATATTTAACAACCTGATACGAGTTGATAGGCCTTTAATGAATATGTGGTTGCATTGGCATGCTTAAATGCCTGTCAGATAAGCCTGGTCAGAAAACAACTCAAAAAGGTAATTCTCCTAATAAAAATATGTTTAGATAGTTTATTTATTGCTTCATTTTAATGATGATTCTTCAGCCTAAATCAGAGATGTGGTGCTTAGCCTTTAAACATTTTTAACCTGAAATGTGCTGAGCAGGCTACGGCTGTTTTGGTCATCTAGATTGTCGGATCGGATCATCGATCAAATAATAACACCCTGTTAACCTGCGCTATGCAGAACAGGCCAAAATTATGTTGGTTTCTCTGGCATGCAGGCTATAGGCTTCCTCCCACGGACTACACTGGTCTTACAAAATATAATATTTTGCCGGCATATAGCCTATTTAAATGAATGTATAATTACTGTTAAATGCCTGTCAGAAGCATACTCTGTGGTCTAAAAACAACTCAGATAATTCTCTGCCACCTCCACTATGCTGCACTACAAATAAGATGACTCAAAAACTTGCGTACATGAGTTGAGACTTGACGTAAAATTTGATCGTTGCCACCGCTCACGTCCAAATTGGTCCAGATTGATAAATGCTGACCGTTGCATGTAAATGATCGTACGCCCAGATTTCTGCCATACTCGCGTTTCATAAATGAGGGCCAGCGTGTTTTTCTGAATATTTATTTAAAAACAAATATTTTTTAAATGATTTGTGTTCAGAAAGAAAAGAGAAAAACAATTTTTTTTGTCAGTGACAAATGTATAGCTTATCGAAATACCGGAAATTAGTTTAAAAACCATATAACCGTTATTGAAAAAATTGATATCGCGGTATATATTGATATTGAATTATTGTCCAGCCCTAACTGAACCAGCGTTGGATGTTCTTCCAACTGTCCCATTTAGTGTTTCAGAATTCTCCCATAGAGCTCCATTTAAAATTCTCGAAGTGGCACGTCTCCTCTATATAACGTCTCTGGTTACGCTAACGTTTACATTTGTACAAATAATTTGGTGACACAACAAACACAAACAGTGGGCTCTCTGTGTACCTGGTCTATAGGTGTGCTCCACCTTAGCGACCTGCGGTGTGATGAGTTTGGTGGTGTGCTCCTTCTTGCTGCTGTCTCTCTCCATCTCCTGACGCTTCTCCATCTTCTCATAGTAGTTCTACACACACACACACACACACACACGTCATACCTGACCAACTAACTCCACAACAGTTAATATACTGTACCATCGAGCTCTATCTAGCAAGTTAACTAAGAACCAAATCGAGACTAAGGGCCCTATTTTAACAGCGTAAGGGCCCGGTCTAAAGCGCAAGGCGCATTCAGAGCATGTCCACATCCACTTTTGATAGTTTAGCAGCGAAGAAAACTGTTTTTGCGCCAGGGTTGTACTTACGCTCTTCAATATTCATTGGTGTGTTTTGGGTGTAACATACAATAAACCAATCCGAGTGTCATCTCCTATCCCCTAGAAAAATCCAGGCATGCTTGCACCAACAGCGGATTGTGCTATTCAAACAACGTTGGTCTGAAACTAGAATTTACACTTGTGTTCCCGCTTTGCGCAGGGTTCCAGTACTAGCCTGAAAAAGTACTGACTGTCCAGTGCATATTGACCTGGTAACAGTAACAATATTGACCTGGTAGCAACGGCACTGACCTGATAGTAGTAGTCGTCCAGGTATGGGTCTGTACTTTGCAGCTGCATCATCTGGATCTTGGCCACCCACTCCTTCTCCCTCTGGGTCATCAGGTTACTGTAGGGGTCCCGACTCCTCCCGTCACCACCCACTCTACATCTCTCTCTGCACAGACACAGACAGGTTCAATGACATTTGAACCAGTACATTGCTATTAACTGCACAACATCATTTCAATGTCTGTGTGTTCATCTCTTGACCCTCTAAACTCGAGACAGGGCGGGTTTTGCATTTGTCTACATTTTGTATCATATCTTCAGAATGGTAAATGCTAGAACCACAGCGTTTGTTTCCTCATAAACCTGACACTCCGCTGATGTCTTTTGGCATAGTAGGGGCTCTACAACACGGCGGCAAAGTCAGACATAAAATATTCCTTGCATAACGGCTTGCATAATTTATAATGTGTGTCACATAATCAGAGAGGTAAGAGATAGTTAGATAGATAGTAAATATGGCACGTTGAAATTGTGTTCCCCAGGTGCGTCCTGAATTGGGCAAGAAACATTTTAAGTATGCCGCCCCAACTGCTTGGAATGATATACAGAAGGACTTAGAGCTGCATGAATTTATTTAATTTAAAGACCAAATGAAAACGGTGAATATATCTCGGTACCGTAGTCGAACACGTCGATAATTATTTTACTATTCGATATTATTTTGTATTATTTTAGGGTTGCTGAAATTAAATGTAGGTGTGCTTGAGCAAATGAAACAAATTGTCTAAAATTGGCAATGTGGACGGACTGTTGTTGCATGCCCTAAAATGCAATAAATCCATGCTTAAAGAAATGACATTTATGCTGTAATCTTGTCATTTGTATATAGAGCAGTTCATAATTTGATGCCACGATAACATGTTTTAAATGTTACATATATATTGAACTTAAATCTTTTAAACACTTGAGCCCACCCCCTCCCCCTCCAAACTAGCTTGACTAATTAGAGCATGTTCTAGATCTAGTGTTTTTCTGTTTAGTGTCAGATTCATAAAGCGGTTAAATTAGATTTAAAAACGGAGCATTCCCTTTCTGTTGTTCAAGGTTGATGTGCCAGTCCTTTCAGGAAGACAGGAATCATCATGTTTTGTTACTTTCTGTATCACGTAAATGAGGGTGGAAAAATAATCGGGAGAAAATCGTGAATTCTAAGAAAGAAAATCATGATCATCTCATTGTATCCAGAATCGTACAGCTCTAGTTGAAAACGATTAATCATACAGCTCTAGTTGAAAACAATTAATCATACAGCCCTAGTTAAAAACAATTAATCATACAGCTCTAGTTAAAAACAATTAATCATACAGCTCTAGTTGAAAACAATTAATCATACAGCTCTAGTTGAAAACAATTAATCATACAGCTCTAGTTGAAAACGATTAATCATACAGCCCTAGTTAAAAACAATTAATCATACAGCTCTAGTTAAAAACAATTAATCATACAGCTCTAGTTAAAAACAATTAATCATACAGCTCTAGTTAAAAACAATTAATCATACAGCTCTAGTTGAAAACAATTAATCATACAGCTCTAGTTGAAAACAATTAATCATACAGCCCTAGTTGAAAACGATTAATCATACAGCTCTAGTTGAAAACAATTAATCGTACAGCCCTAGTTGAAAACAATTAATCATACAGCCCTAGTTGAAAACAATTAATCATACAGCCCTAGTTGAAAACGATTAATCATACAGCTCTAGTTGAAAACGATTAATCATACAGCCCTAGTTGAAAACGATTAATCATACAGCTCTAGTTGAAAACGATTAATCATACAGCCCTAGTTAAAAACGATTAATCATACAGCCCTAGTTGAAAACGATTAATCATACAGCCCTAGTTGAAAACGATTAATCATACAGCTCTAGTTAAAAACAATTAATCGTACAGCCCTAGTTGAAAACAATTAATCGTACAGCCCTAGTTGAAAACAATTAATCGTACAGCTCTAGTTGAAAACAATTAATCGTACAGCCCTAGTTGAAAACAATTAATCGTACAGCCCTAGTTGAAAACAATTAATCGTACAGCTCTAGTTGAAAACAATTAATCGTACAGCCCTAGTTGAAAACAATTAATCGTACAGCCTTAGTTGAAAACGATTAATCGCTCAGCCCTAATCTATATGTAGTGCATTCAGTACAGTTCCAGCACGTCACTCACCCTGCCCTGCTCTGCATGCGCTGGGTGAGCATGCGTCGGTGCTGAGGGTGGAGGTGGGTGGTGTTATGTCGGATGGGCAGGGCGAGGGGAGGAGGGGGGCCCAGCCGGTGGCCGAGCTGGGGAGGGGGGCCTCCGAAGAACGGCCTAAAGCCACCGGGCCCTCCGCCTCCCATTAGCATAGGAGGAGCAGCGCCTCCTCGAGGAAAACCTGCCACCTGGGGAGCAAGATAAGTGTCAGTGGAGTTGAGAGACGGGTGTCTGTCTGTGTGACTCTGGCACATGTCTGTCTGTCTGTCTGTCTGTCTGTCTGTCTGTGTGTGTATGTGTGTGAGACTGGGTGTGTATGTCTGTGTGAACACGTTCTTTACTGTACGGCGTGTGTGTGTACTGATTGTGTTTACATTGGTTACTGCAATGTGGGTGTTTGTTTGGTCTGCACGCGCACGTATGCACAAACCTGAGAGTTGAGCAGCTGGGCCCGTTGTATCTGAGACAGGACTGGACCAACGCCCGGAGGGAACGGACCACGGCACAGTGGAGAGTTCTGCACAAACACACCGTGACACACAAGAAACAACATGGTGTTTATACTGCGTGAGAAAACGCAACCGGTGACTGACTGGTGATTTACTGACAGACAGACAGTTTGGGGATGGAAAAAGAAGGCCGGTCAGTGTTTGGAAAATTACACATACATAATGTAATCCTGGCTCTAAACTATGCTTAAAAGTCCTTGTTGTTCTAAGATATGCTTAAAGTCCTTATTGTATTAGGATTGTATTAGAAGACAGCCATCTCCATCTTTTAGCTGATAGCTATACACGCCCTCCCACAGTAATGCACGCCCTCCCCGAGCTGGTGATTTGGACACTAGAGAGGGCTTGGCGACAGCTAGTCAGTGATTGAGCGATATGATTATGTCGGTGGTGTGAATGCAGGGCAAGCATTATTATTTATAAGTTACCAAGTATAGAGAGGAGCTAGAGAGCAGCAGTATGGGGCCAATGGATGGAGGAGACACTCACAGCTAGATTGAGCAGAGTGTTTGGGGAGAGACGCTCAGGGAAGGGTGGAGGATATCTATGCTGGAGCGGGGCTCTCACGTGGACTGCTGTGGGGTGATGTATCTGCACACGCACATATAGGGAGAAGGTTAAAATGCTACAGAAGAGATACGTTCAGTGTTGAAATGCATACACACACACACAACTACAGAATGACCTATGTCAAAGCCAGACAGTCTGAACTGATTATGAAGAATCAAGAGGCATTACCTGGTGGTTGATAGGGTGGCTCATTGGCTGTTTTGGTGGAGTGCCAATAGGCACGGCCGTCACAGGAGGCGAGCCAATCACGGGGGAGGATGACCGTGGAGGAGGGACCCTCTCAGACAGGTCGCGCCCCTCATCATTCCTCATTTGCTGAGGACGTTGGGGAAGGCCCACCTCCTTGATGATGGACATGAGCGAGTTATCCTAGGGAGAGAAAGTAATAACAATAATACATTACATTTTTCAGGATGCCTTTCAAAGCACTCCAGCACATCTTACAAGAGAGAAAGGATTCAAATGTGTAAAGGGACACGGGCTGTGTGTTTTGCTGCGTTCACGTGGAACATGGCAGACCGGATATCATGTTACCGGACAAGAGCAGGGTGGCAAAATCAGTTGTGGCCAGCAAAAATAAATAAATAGACACCGGCAACGGCAAACGGCACGCCGTTGAAAGTTTAAACTTTTATAGCTCCCTCACACACAGAGAAAACAGACAACGAGAAAGTAATACTTTTGGTGCAACAATACTAGAATACTAGATACAATACAAAAAGAAAGAAATAAAACAGCTACTAAATAACTGTGTTGAATATATTTTTATTAAATTATTTGTAAACAATGTGACACAGCCATAGCAACTGCCATTACGTTGGACTTTTATGCCATGCCGTCCAGAAAGTGTTTGCCGTCTACCGGTGTGTGTTGGAGCAGTGAGAAATCTAAAACATGCAGGGCAGGAGCTCTCCAGGACCAGGAGTGGGCAACCCTGGCATAGTGTGTTATCAATTGTTTCCTTGGTGACCATAGTCTCAGATGTCTTGAACTCATTGACAAGATCCTCCCGTGTAGTTCTGGGGTGACTCCTCACTGTTCTCATGATCAGTTCAACTCCACGAGGTGGTAGAGTTGGTAGACAAGGATTCCACAGAAGCAATCTGATTGATTGCTTCTGTGGACAGGTGTCTTTTATACAGGTAACAAAATGAGATTAGGAGCACTCCCTTTAAGAGTGTGCTTCTAATCTCAGCTCGTTACCTGTATAAAAAGACAGCTGGGAGCCAAAATATTTCTGATTGAGAGGACTTATTTCACTCATTAAGACGCAAATCAATTTACAACATTGATGTACGTTTTATGGACTTTTGATGTTATGCTGTCTCTCACTGTTCAAATAAACCTAACATTAAAATTATAGACTGATAATTTCATTGTCAGTGGACTAACGTCCAAAATCAGCAGGGGATCAAAGTATTCACTGGAACATATTTAGACTTCGACACTACTGCAGCAAATGTCCAACAACAATATATTAAATACTTTATAGAGCCACACCACTTAACAGTCCATATGCAGTTACCACAATTTTTCAACATAGGGTTAACAAATGACAACTCAACATTTAAGGTGTATCCATTTTACCCAAATTTAGAACCCCATATTTTTCCATTTAATTGGCATCATTTTGCGGTGTTGGGGGGGTGTGATTCAGTTAAAAGAGCAAATAATTAGCGTAAGAAGAGTATGGAGGAAACAGAAGAAAATGCCAAGCATTTGGGGTTTTAGTTTGCTTCTTTTGAGTCTTTATAGTGTTTCAGTGTTTTGGAATTAAAAGTATTTTTCAAATACATTCATTACATTTTGGCCAGAAACATTGCCAAACTTGGGAGAATGAGGTAAAAGCAGTCTACCATGCAATGAGTAGAGTAAATGTTCCTTACCTCCATGTGGGTACCCAGTCCAGGTGTTACGCTGACTGGCCCAAAACCCATATTGTTCTCCCAGATACTGTGAGAGTTAATCTGAATGGGACAGACAAATAGACATGTTGCAAGCAGTGCGTTAGGGGTGATTTAAGAGTTCATGCATATAGAGTCTGGTTTCAGCGGAAATCCACAAATGTAAAGAGAGATGAATGATGTAGAAGCCAGGTGCTATATACTATGTACTAGGGGTGAAACAGATCTGAAACCGCGATACAAACGTCCACGGTTTCGTGTCGCGGTTCCGGTATACAGAACCACGGTCCGCACACAGACACACCCAACCTGCTACAGATGCAGCCTGTTGAGCTCTCATATATGTTGCTACTGTAATTAAACTACAATTTTTATTTCACATGAGCCTTTTTATAGTTGTTAAAACACAATACAAAGCAATTTACCCCTAACATATAGCAAATAGCACCTGCAGGTATGTAAAGAGAGATGAAAGATGTAGAAGCCAGGTGCTATATACTATATATTATATACTCTATAGTGTGTAAGTACCATATAGTCTGTCAGCAGACTGTGGGACAAGGCATAAAAGGCTAGATAAATGCCTACCTGGCCCATGGTGGCAGTTCCTCTGCGTATTAAATGCTGCTGCTGTTGGTAACTTAGCATGGACGGGGGAAGGGGTCCAGAGAGGCCTAGCGTAAAAGGTGAGCATAATCACGTTAAAAGCAAAACAGGGACATTTTAGCCACACAAACAGAAGAATATCTCATTTCCCCCATACAAGTCTCACTGAGTCAGGCCTCCGCAGCACAGTGAGACAATGCACAACTACGTTGCTACGGCTTCTTCCACTGTGTAACAGACGTCTTGTGCAAACACACCTGGAGCAGCAGAGCTGGGCGGGGGCTGGTGGGTGGTGTGATGATGATGATGATGAGACGGAGGAGGTTGGCCCATGGCCCTGCAGCGCTCCAGCCCCGACAGAGCAGACAGGCTGGACCCAGGAGGGCCAGACGTCTCAGCAGTTCCGACCCCAGCGATGGCCGGGTCGGCCCCCAGAAGAAGTCTGGCCAGGGACGCGGCTAGGTCTCCGCCGCCCGCCCCGTCCTCCAGACCTGGGGAAGTGACATTGTGATGGGAGGAGGAGGAGGGGCTTATACCCTGCATTATGAACTATGGAAGAACACTTTCTCAAGTATGTCATTTCCACATCCTTGGGGGTCTGGGGTATGTTGGTGTGTAGGCTCGTTCTGTCAATGTCTTCGGGGTTCCATTCTCTGACT
>JAODLL010072018.1:0-16549 GCA_026546735.1 Forbesichthys agassizii | reverse complement strand
TATATATATATTTAGTCAATATTGCCCACCTAATAATCAAATATATTTTATAAAGTTTATATATACTGTATGTATATATATATACATACTTAAATATGTTGATTAATATACAATATATGTTTGAAAATGTAAGAAACTGGACCTTAATAAAGTAATGTTGATGTGACCAATTTCAAGAGGCATTCAGATTATGTGCAATCTGAATATATTATCTAAAATCATCGTGATATTCAATAGCCAACATATACTATAATTACTCTCAAATAGCAAAAAATATTGTATGTGGTCAATATCTGGCAAATGTATTAGAATTACATCATTATATGTCAAAGCACTGGGTCATTTAATGCATACAGTATATCTCTCAAGCAATTCAAGCCCACACCATTTGTAGATGTGTTGTCAGTCCGTGTTGCTGTAGGGTAGATTTTCCTCTGGATTCCATATCTACCATATGGTATTTGTTGACACATAATTTAACAGGACGTCTCCACTGTTTGCATACCCTCTCCAATGTTGTTGTTACTGTATGCACAGGGCAAGTACACATACTGTACAACGATGATATGATATGGAAAGGAGAGGTTATTGCTGGTTGTAAGTTCCATCCTCGACAAGACCAGTCTACTGTACCTATAAGCATCCTTGAGCAAGATACCTAAGACGTACTGCTCCTAAATAATTGTGTAATAATTTTACTAATTGTACGTCGATTTATATAAAATTGTCTGCCAAACTGACCCAATCATCTTTAATAGCAGATAATTAAAATCAGCCATAGCTTGCTTGAAGCAAGGCATACATACAGGCAATGTGCATGTCCACCAACATTATTATGCTTTGTTTGCGTATCTAGTACAAAACATTACTGGCTACATTCAATGGTGCCTGTCATTACCGGCTAATAAAACACTTGCATTTTTATGTGCTCAACACAGCATGTTTGTTTGCAATGCTATTAACCGTGCGCACATTAAATCCAAATGTGCATTCATGGTGTGAGTCTATGTCAGAGGCTGGCGGCACACACATGCTTGTGATTGCTGACAACTGACAACCCGCAGTCTCACCGACTAGAAGTCATGAGCCATGGCTGCATTGACTTAACAGGTCGCAGCATGCCAGCTATCAGCTTAGGAATGAGTTAGAAATGAAGCAAGAGGGGGCCAAGCAAAGCCAAAGACAGTAAGACTGCACCCAGTTGTCATCGATATCTAGAATGCCACAATCAATACATGAAGCACGACCGGCCCGTATTTACATTGAGTCTTAAATACGCATTTGGGTTTGTTTTGCTCTGCAAACGACACATACAGAGCGGCTCATCGGCTCCCACTGACCGACGACCAGCGTTTTAACCCTCGCAACCCAGTCGCCACCCACACCCAATCGCCTTGTGATGCTAACACAGGGAAATGCAAATAAAACACTTGTTGTCCTGCAGGTCCACAGGAGCTGCTGGAAACAAGACAAGGCTAATCCCAGGAGAGCAGAATGCAGAGCAGCTAGCTAACTAATTATGTGGCTGCTGACATCGAGTGCTGTGCATGCACTAATCTGTTGCTGCATGCCTTTAAAAACCAATGGTTAGTGATATCAAGTCCTACAGACTTGGAAAACCACTTCTAAATGCACTCAAATGCATCTGCTGAGTGCCCTCAGAAAAGGTGTACCTATTTGGCAAGAATTAGAGATCAACATTATGCATCTTCTAAATATCCCGCTGCGTTTATTGACCTTAAAACATGTTGCAATCACAATCTCAAAGTCATTGTGGAGAAATTGTATTTGTATCACCGTGCAGTCCACCATGTGTTAAGTAATGATGAAGTCGAAGGGCCTTCTGTATCTAAGGTGGAGCGTCCCTAATGCTGGGAGGGATATCAAATGACCTGGGCCACACCATATATTTAATAGACTACACGGCTGTCTCCTGTGGAAAATAAGTAAGCCATCCCTTATTCGCCACCGTTCAACTTGGCAATGTTCTCCACAAGACACGTGGGACTAATCCCACATTCTTTCAAGTCTAACCATGTGTTTTATGGTTCATAATGTACAGTAGCTGTCTGTTTTATAGGCTGCAAAGCAAATGCATTGCTTATTTCTGAAAATGTACTGAAGATGGATGTTATTAATGTCCGGTAACAAAAAAAAGATAAAAACACACGCACACATATATATATATATATAAATGAATAATAATAATAATAATAATAATAATACATATATATAATCAAATATATAATAAACTGGTAAAAATAATAAAAAAATAAGTAGTGAGGTGTGCTCATTTGTAGTACATACACAAGGAGGTGGGAATGCACAGACTGCTTTGACTCATCTGCTGAAGGTGCGATGACAAAATACAGAAAGGCCACAGGGGTTGGGAAATGGAATAATAGTGTCCTCCCTTTAGGAGAATGCAGAAATAAACCAGCTGTGTCGACTTTGCCAAGGAGCTTCTGTGCCTCACTATGCCCTTGAATACCACCAGCGGGATCAAAGAGGGATGCCAGGGAGAGATGCCTCTAATCAGTCAGTGACAAATCTGTCTCCTGTCCTCCCCTTGCTTTTCATTTGGGTAATGCAGGCCCTGTGCTCCTCAGTGACGACATAACCTCAATGGAGTGGTCCGTCCACAGCCAGATTGAATGTGATCACCTTGCCAACATACCCAGGGAGATTCGCCGTGATTAACAGGCAAAACAGAATAAGGATAATCACATGCAGGATAATAGCCCATGCCAAATGGACGCGTGATCTGTACGCGCGCACACGCACACACACTATATTCTGTGACTTACTGTAATGTGTACAGTACAATTGTCAGTATTCCTATTTATGATTTACACAAAGAGTTTTTTTTCAACGATCTCTAACTAATGTAGCACAGAGAAACAGGTGAACCCCCTGAATGTCACAATGAGATTAATAATTAATTAATAATTCATGTCAAGCAAATATTAGCACAACTCATAAACATGGAGTACTGTAACAATGAATTCAAACCCCTCTGATGTGTACAGACAGCGGTGTGTGTGCCTGCCTGAGAGAGAGATAATTGAAATGGTAGAAATAGGAAAGCAAATGAATGCACACCCCATGCCGTGAGACAGTTGAGTGAAAGGTGCCATGTTGCATTACCATCAATGTTCCTGATACTGTATCTGACATCGATTGGTATTTAACATATTCATAACTTAATTACAAGCTACAGCCATATTAACGTCTCCCTGCGATAAGAATCGCGTGGAGACGAGGAAATTGGCAAAGCGAACAGAAAAAAACGAAAAAGAAAAAACAACTCCAGTACTTAGTTCTCAGCATCCGCATAATGAGGTTTGATCAGTTCACTAGACATTACGCTGGCCCTGTAGGCGGATAGGCTATGGGGCGCTTACGCAGGGTGTATAGCTGCACCAAATGGCGGGTGAATTGGCAGCATCACATGAATCAGTACACTCATATGGTAAATTAGCATCGGTGCGGAGTGTGATCAATGGGGAACAGCTAGAGTTAGCAAGTATGCAGGTGATACCGTTGACAGCTTTGGCATTACACACAATCCTTAGGGAAATCGACTCCAGAGCTAATCCATATGATGACAAGGGTTGTGTGTGTGTGGGAGGGGCGGGAGGGGGTGTGGGTATGATGAGATTGAGAGAATGGAGAAGTGAAGCACATTAGGAAGAAAAAACAATTATTATTTATAGCTGTAAATGGACTAGGACACAGGACTGAATGATAAAATCCGGAATGGCTTCATCCATTTATGCCACGTTGACGAAATGGTAAAGAACAATAATAACACCAAACATTACCACAAACAGCACAAAACACAGAATAGAATGTCTCTTCATCCTCTCTGTCTAGGCCAAAACGGTCATGCAGGAACACACGAGAATGCATGTATGTATCTACTGCTTACCATATGTATTATCAATGTTAACAGCATGTTGTGAGATTCATAGATGTGTTGGGCTGAGCCCGTATGCCCGTGCTTACGGACGTCACGGACGTCATCCTTTGGTCTCCTTGAAATGTTTCATTTTATGCCAATATTTTGTATGTTTTCTAAAATTTCTCAGTCTGTATACTGTGATTGTGTCTGTGACTTTGGTGAGTACGCCATATGCCATGTTTAATGTGTGCTGTTGTCTCATTTTCACGTACTTTCCCGTATCCATTTTATTAACTGCTCACTCTGTAACCTTGTCTAGTCCTTCCTCTAAAATACATATTCAGGCAGGTTGGCAAACAGTAGGTAAACCATCTCTCTTATAGAAACTTCCACAAAAATGCCTTATATACCCCTGAAATCATTCCCTAGATATCATGGTCTAATACAAAGAGCATACTGCATATACACCATTCGGGGCTCAAACTAATTTTAAAATCTATCTACAGTAAATTCACAATGTTGTAATGATGTGGGTTGCAAGCAAAGTGTGCACACAAACGGGGACTTAACAAAACCTCATGGGCCAGAAACCCACCCGGATCAACTTGACAAAATGAAGCACACGCAATTGGAACTGTTTACTGTACAGGGAGCCTTTTCCCCTTCTGAATTGTTTTTGCTGAGAGCAGCCAAACAATCAATTTTGAATATGTTTTATAGATGTTACTACACACACAGAACAAGCAATGCTGTACTAAAAATCTAAACAAACGGCAACATGGGTTATACTGCGTTATTTTAGAGGGTAGGGTAGGGAAAGCTTGTGTATGGCAAGATCAAAGAATTACCACAAGCCCAGAGGCTATCAGCTGCATTGACAGATTGAAATGCATTTACTGAGATAATTGATGATACTGAATCATCTGAGCCTATTCTGTATAGACCATCGTGTTCAGAAACACAAGCGCCTAATCTCAGATTTAGTTTAATACTAAATCCTGTAGGGAAGATGAAAAGCTGTGCCTCCATTCCTCACCAAGCAGGGCTGACATGAGCTGCTAATGCTAGTATACAACATTTAGTAGATATACTCACTGTATATATTGTAGTCCACAATATACTGTACTGTATACACACAGAAACATACTGTATGTGCTGTACATGTATACATCCCATAATGTGTGAGCACATACACGTGTAACAGTCGGCTCCAGCTCAATGCAAAACCTGCCATTATTTCAACATATGGACCATTGCATGCCTTGAAGAGCAGCTCACTGCCGAAGGAGGGTTTTCTTTCTTAAAATCACAAAAAAACGTTGGAACGTCTGAGCCACGTCCTCAATGCTCCATACCGTAAAGCTAATTTAATAGATACTACTTAATTAACGAAAAAAACTTGCTGAAAGTGTGAAAATGTCTATTTATATTAGTTGTGTTTTTTACTTTTGTGAAGAAGATAATGTACTGGAAAATCTGTATTTGGTAATGCAGTTAAACAGTTATAAGCAGTTATTGTTATTATTTTTACTTAATGAATAGTTGTTTTAGATACATTTTTATAAATACAGAAATAAAATGTTTTGGCATTTAATGTAATGATGACACAATGACCTTTGTGTATTCATAATGGTTATCACATTCCATACGGTTAGATTTGTTACCAGTTGTTAATAACCTTACACATGCAACATCAACAGGACTATGGCTATCGCTATTGGAATTGGGACAATAAGAACATCTTTGTACAGCTTGCTTGGTACGTTGGGCCATGCCTGCTTGGCTATTTGACGGGGACTATTTATAAAGCCAACACATTTTGAGAAAACTGCACTACACTATTGAAAAATGTTACTAGTATTTCTGTATCATGTAGCCTAGCTCTCATACTTCCCAACGCTGATTATTAGTCTACTTGAAATTCTGAGAGGAAATTGCATTCTTACACAAGTCATTATAGCCTGCAAAAACATTGAAAGCCACATTAATAGTAATATATTTGCGCTACCATAAAGATATAATCACACAGCAACCCTTAAGTGGTCACTGAGTGCTCATTTCAAAACTGTAGCAAACATCTATGGAAATAGGATGTTTACCACATGTCCGTATACAATGATGTGTTGCGCAGATAGCAGCACAATATATTTAGTAAAGGGTCGGTGATTTAAATAAAATGCTCAATTTACAGTGTGTGGTGTGTGATTGCTTTTTCAGTCCGGTCAGTTCATTTCCTGCATGCCTCAGCACCCTGGGATCTGGCCAAGGTCGGGTGTCATTCTGGCAGTGGCCAATGTGTATTCTGCTAGACGTTTTTCAAGACAAATGGCTAAATGTGTCCTGAAACTACATCCGGCTGCCCCGCAAAGGCAACATGAGGTTTACAAAGTTCATTTTAACCTGCGGCCTACCCAGATACCACCACAAGTAATTCCAATATCAGCTATAGCCCTCTAAACTTGTTGAGCCTGCCTGCGATATATAACCCTCCTCCCACCCCTCAAGTACGAATCCTCAAAGACAAGTATACTGACATAATCTGACATGCCAAAGGAATTGTTGTCACAAGTCCATCTGGGAAGCCGTACATTGAAACTGTGTGTGAATGGCTGTACTTTCAAAAAAACTACAACTGTTTGGATGAACCATCTGGTTGTTTTCGCGGTCTGCACCGTGGTCGGCACACCTAAACCACGCCTGCATAGCTATCAACACGATGCTTATTGGAAAGTTCAGTTGCTATTCATACACATTCAAAAGGATTGCGAGGCTTTCCAGACTGATTCTCGCAATGAAATTAAACTGAAGCTCACAAGATCAGGATGGTCTCGCGTGGCTAGTACTGACCACAATATGTATGGTTTGAGGGTGTGCAGCTGTCTGCTGCTGCAGCAAAAGTATTTCTAAGCGGACTAGTCTTGTCTTATGCAGAGACCCTTGTGTTGCAGCACACCCAACCACCCCAACCCACGTTCGCACAAGATTTGCAATTGTAATCTATACTTCTCTGTTTGTTGCAGTGCTTGACAGTACTGGTGTATGCGTAACTGTGCAAGGAAATGGCTTAAACTTAAAATAAGAAAATGCCATTTCCTGAAAAATATTTTTTATAGTGTTAGCATTTAAGGACTCAATGAGAGGACACGTTTGAGAAGAGTATTTACTGACCCCATTTGTTTTCATTATAATCTATAGAGTTTTGACAGAGGAAAATGCCATAACTGAAATAAATTGTTTGATTAAATTTTGGTTGGTGGAAAAGAGGGGAAAATGAGGTTCATGTCAAAACTTACCCTTTGGATGTGGGCTAGCCACACTACTCCTATTTCTCCCATTTAAATCCTTATGGATGAGTCATCAGACTTTTACAAGGTTAAATGACCCAGAGTTGAATGTGAAGTCCAACACAGGCAGTAAAGGTCCAAAGGTTAATCTAGGGTTGATGTTGACATGTAAATCACATTCAATTCAATCTAGCCTGGTCCAAGCGTATTGATTTAAATCGGATTTTCGTCGTTCATGAATAATTGCGCTGTTAAAATGTGTGGATCAAATCACTAGCTGGTGATTGGCCCACGTTCAACCAATCAGAACAAGTAATCCAGGAGGAGGGTGTTCTGATAGCTAAATTGCTAGCAGCGCTAACTGAAATACCCAACTGGATGCTGATCGGCTTGGTGCCACATCAATCCGCAGACAAAAACAAATCAAAGAGATGCAACTCGCAAAATCTGAAAGGTGTCATTAATAGGCCAACATTAGTACTGAAGTAGTCTGTCTCACTCAGCAAAGCAAAACACAGCCATTTTGCTTTGTAGGCTACCCATCCGAGAATGAGAAATGTCACACAATACCGAAGTGATATCTAGAATAAGAGCAGCAATCGCTACAACACAAACATGCACTGTCAACAAATAGTCTCGTTTCTCCTGGGAGATGGAGCATAAGAAACGCAAATACCAACAGTGACAAACAGGCAACACAGTCAACTTCTGGCCTGCTGTTCTGCATTCCTGTGGGTCGGGGAAACAAACTGAGCGAGATCACTTTTGTCGTCTCACGTTATTTGTTTGTCACAACATGGATAATGTATCTCCACACAAAAATGGTTTATATTGTATGTTTATTTTATCTATACTGTATCAAGACCATCAGGAAATAATACGGTAGAAGATGCTCAAAATTGTGCAAAACATTGTGTAGAATTTTGACAGAAGAAAATGCAGTGTAAATGTCATGAGTGAGCGTTTAGTTGGGGCGTTGTTTGCCTCAAGAAAATAATCTCATCATTTCGTATATAACGAGATTATTAAAGCTGCCTCCTTGATAAAAAAGAAAAAGTACAATATAGCTGTACAGATCATGTTTGTTGAGCTAAGAGCTGTTCTCGCTCTTCCAGATGCATAATAATCTGATGTAGTTTTGCACACATGCGTTATCACACAAATAAACAACCCATGAAGGCCATTTACAGCGTTTGTGTCTCATGGAATACAGTAGAATGACTCCCATGGGTTTCCATGTTTGTGTCTACTAATGGAGGACTTGTTATGTCCGAGTGGTCATGGGGATTCATTTGTTTAATGGGGAGACGGCACATTTCTACACTCTCTCTCTCTCTCTCTCTCTGTGCCCGTTGCTATAAGGCTGGGGATGGATGCTGGGGACGGAGGCTACAGAAGTGGGACATTGTCCCTTCTGTGATGCCACTGACTGTAGAGATGTTTTCTTCTGTAGGACAAAGTAAAAGAAGAAAGAAGCACCACTGAAAATCATTACAGACTTTGTTGTTTTCCCCAGAGGCCCACACTGTATAATTTATATGTGTGTGTGTGTGTGTGTGTGTGTGTGTGTATATATACTATTATTATTATTATTATTATTATTATTATTATTATTATTATTATTATTGAGTAGCTATTATTGAGTATTATTATTATTATTGTTATGATGTTATTATTATTATTATTGAGTAGCTATTATTGAATATTATTGTTATTATGTTGTTATTATTATTATTATTGAATATTGAGTAGCTATTGTTGAGTAGTGACCCGACTCCAGATAAGCGGGAGAAGATGGATGGATGGATGGATGGTGATGTTTCTTCTATCTGTGTACAGTCAAAAAGCACCTTTTAATCTATCGGGTACCATTGTTTCTTAACGTAATAACTAGCATTTCTGTGACGCTACTGTTTTAACGTAACTTCTCAGTAAATCAACCTACAGAATCTTCAGAGCTCCGGCCAGTGTAAAATCATTGAGTGGTTATTCAATGATGCCCAAAATCTGATTTTGACAGGACACACACACACACACACACACATGCATACAGCATGTTAACTTAAAATGTTTGGTACGTGTGAGTAGAGATCCACATGCAGAGATTTAAATTGCAGACCTTTATTGTGCACTGACATGGAAACCCGTTCTGTGAATAAATGGAGAGGTGACGAGATTATAAAGGACAATAAGCACAGTCCCCTTCATTCAAGTGAAATAATGAGTCTTTCATGTTAAATGCAGCTTTTAAAAAGGCTTTGGGTCCCATACATTCTAGAAATGCTGCTCCATTTGTCTCACTTCACTTGGTCTTTTTAAGATGTCTGTTCAACGTCACCCTCGAAATGTACGCTGCTCTAAGCTGGAAGGTTCTTCACCCAAGCCATTAACATTAGCCAACCTTTCACATGACTATAAGAACACTACAAACTGTATATATATATATATTATATATATAACTATATATATATATATACATATATATAGTTATATATACAGTATATAGGCAAGGCACATCAGGCATCACACTCTGAATCTTTTGTTTGTGACCCACCAACCTAACAAAACCTAGGTATAATGGCCTCTTATACTGTAATTCCATGTGCATTGGTAAGACTGAATGTACAAAGACCATGTACACTACCGCTACTGTCATGTATGAGAAAGAGAGTAGCATGTTACTATGAATGAAAGTTGCTCCAGATTATTTAGAAACTGCGTGAGAGGAGTACTTTAGTATGGGAAAAGCTGCGGCTTCAACCGACCAGTGTCATCATTTTATTTAGTGTTTCTAAATAGTCTGGGTTCTGGCGGACAGTACGTATTTATACTAAGATTTTTAGGGAACGTACATTCACAGCAATATATTATTTCCTAAGGACTAAAATGCGGGCATTTGAATGCATTGAGTTGATGAGTATTTAAAATTTCCTGTTTACTCTGCGGTAGAGTGGAGGTGGATTTCAAGGTTATTATTAGATTGAGATTAATAGAAAGCCATTCTCCCCCACCCTATCCCCTAGCATAATGATTGATGATATAGGAAATGATTAAAACCCCAGAATGATGTGAGATTTTGATGTGACCTGTATAACCTCATGTACTTATAATGACTGTGTACAATGGAAATTAGCTCTGGACATGCCATGAATGGTCCCAGAAAGTCTTCTCTCTTTTTGGTAGTGAAGTGTGTTTGATAATTCAACCCTGTCCTTGTCATTAAATGCCAAATCTGCTCAAAGGCAATTCTATATGAGATCATCTTCAGATGAGACAATCTGTGAATAATAAACAGTGGTGTTTAATATACATTTATGTATAAATACACACACACACTCACTGAATCATGGGTAAAATGTTGCCTGGAATATAAAGCAACAGCATGTGGTTTTATATGTGAATAAAAACTTCAATTCAAGCATGTCTTGCATCATGTATTGTAACCACAGGAACTGTCACAGCACACATCTGATCGGTGATGCACGGGAAGGGGTTTGGGATTACACATAACACTTTCACCTAACAGCATGTGGCAATTGCATCTTTACTCAAAATGTCTCCACTTGATCAGCCGCATGTCTGCGTGTGCGGCGGCTGGAAAGTCTGTCATGCACGCTTGCAGCGTGGCGACCAGCATTTCCCCGGTCAAGTATTCTCTGAGGTGCCCGGGCTCCACGTTTAAGCCAGGCTTTGATTTCACTCAAGAGAGGGTTTACACACTAGCTTAGCCTCATCCTCGGATAGAATTCACGTTCCCGGGGCGGAGCGGACGGACGAGAAAGCGGAAAGAGGGATAGCGAAAAAGAGGAAAACCAACAGATGACACAAATTATGAGAATACAGAGACTAGAGGGTGACATATGGCAGTGAGCAATGTCTATCATAATGATGGGCAACGACACAATACGTTGGCTAGGCCTACTGTACAGTATATACTATATTTAGGCATGTTCTTGGTGTGTTGCTTCAAATGGCTTTTTCCTCTCTCACTCTCCCTAGTAGCCTATTTTTTTGTTTTATAGCTTCACTTTTATCTTATCTTTGAGCAATTCTCTCTCTCTCTCTCTCTCTCTCTCTCTCTCTCTCTCTCTCTCTCTCTCTCTCTCTCTCTCTCTCTCCTCTCCGAAGTGAGTGAGGGCTCGAAGGTAGAGAACCGTTCTGTTTTTGCTGACTCCTGTTGAGCTTCTTATAAGATTCATTTTGGGGGCGGATTTTCCGCTCCTTGTCAGCCTCGCTGGAGCACAGTCCTCTCGCCGCCAACGTACCCAGGTGGTGGGCACGCGATTGTCCTCCACACAACATCCTTGCACAGACGCTCCTCGTCTGAGCCGCTGGTGGTGGAGGAGACCCAGTCACCTCTCCTTTTGCTTCCACGTCGCTACATGGGCAAAGCCTACACAATGTAGATGTACTGAAACCCCAGGCAAACTGCAAACACATACCATATGCGAACTACATAAATATACTATAAGCGGGGAAGTGGTTTTTTGTGTGTGCATGGGTAAATAAATAATAAACCACAAAAAAAAAAGCACAAAAAAAAAAAAACATTAAACTTTTATTTTGAAGACGACGGATATAAAATATAATACTAATTATACTTCAAAACACTGCAGTAATAGCATGGCATTAGTCTCAGCCTTTTCACCCATCGAGAAATGCTTTTCAACAGTTTTGCAGTTCTCCCCAGGTTGCCAAGTTTCAAAATACCATCGCCAACCACCTATTGCGTCGCACTTGTATGGCTCCGGACTAAAACACGTGCAAATGGTCCTTGTCAAGGTTCGCTCGTTGTCCCTACACCACCCCGCCTGTGAGTCCTATATAAAACGCAGGTTGGCTAGACCACAGCAGTGTGTACAAAGAGCAATGACGTCGGTGACGTGACGGACTGCCATGTACTACCACATAGGCTGCGGGCCTCATCAGCATCAATCTGATTGGACAGAACAGTTTCTCTGGCTATACACCTCTCTATTTCTCTGTCTCTCAAACAGGTGGATGGGTATTGATGGCCAATCCCTAGTGGTTTTGGGGGGCTGCTTGTGGTCACGGCAAAGCAATAGCATCTGTCGCTGGGTGCAGATCATTATGAAAGACCTGTGAGGGAAAGCATGTCTTGTGCTTATGCAAACAAGGCACACGCGCGCACGCACGCGCAACCACACGCACACACACTGAGTTATTTGTACTGTAGGTGGTCTGATCACAATAAAAGCCTCGAGCGTTGTGGCCACTCACCGTAGATCATTTGTCAGTGTCATATTGGAAAATCAATATGAAAGTCAAAGTACTTACAATTATCCTGCAGCCAGCAGACCAGTTGTATACATCTGGTGTCTTGCCAGTGTGGCGCTATTGTCAAGTGAAAACACATTCTTTTCCGCTAGCATTGTGCTATGTAGTCTTTGCAGTTTGTTTTTGAGGTTGTTATCTTTAACAAAACCGTTCATCCTTTCGTGCCACATTGGCTGTTTGGCTGACTTTTTTTCCTTTAATAGTTTTATTTTTTCTACATTTGTGACCGAAAACTGGTGTTCTGCCATTTAGACAGCAATGGACAAGCTTTTACAAAATAAACCACAAAATACTCCACACATATGATATGAGTGATACACGGAAACAGTGGACTGTTTAGGAGACAACATAACAAGATAAATACATAAACACAGAAAAGGCCGAATTTCAATTAATGCGTTCAATCATTTTGTTTACATCCCAGAATCAAAATGACTTCTCTGCTTCTTGGGGGAAAAATGTGGCTGAGGCATTGAGGCAAGGCATTGGTTTATTCCATTCTCATTTAAATGAATGTGTTTACTTATATTATTTATTTATTTGTGTGTTCTCTGTAAAGGATGGGCCCTGCATCCAAATGAAACGGTTACTAGAATCTCCGAGGGTGACATTTAGCACATTGCTGATGACTCCTTTCAAAGCCGATCAGACTTGGCGTTTATGCTTGTGTTGTTGCTCTTCTTGAAGTTAATCAAAACATAACTCACATTCAAGTAGTTTATTTATTATTGTTTTGTTTTTTTTGTAATGCCTACAGTACCAAAGAAATGTCGCCGCACTCTTTTTGAGAAGTGCTGGAGAATTGCCTAGAGAGACATATGGAACAGGCATGAAGGCTAGGTGAAGGCAGTTTGGACGTCTGGCACCAACTAGATTTAGCCACAAATGAGCCTACAGTCCAGAACGCCAAAGCAGAGCATCCCCCGGTTGGAGCATAAAGAGGAGTCTGACTGTCTCTCTCTCTCGTCCTCGCTCTGTTCTCTCTGTGACGGGCTCTATTGAGCAGTCAGCAGGCAGTGCTGACTTGAGCTATTCCAAGGAAAAGGCCAGAGGAATACATATTCTGTGGCATGTTTGTGTGTTCCAGCCTCCGGTTGGCTCGCTCCATGTTATTCCTGTGTCAGTAACGCCACAATGCCTAGAGCTCCAGGTATTCTGGTAATTGACATAATTAAGTACAATGGAAATATCTAACCAAAAAACCCCTATGACAAAATAAATTTAAAAAAAAATTATTATTATTTTGAAAGTTTAGTTTAGGTAAGGAAAAAATAAAATGTTCATATACACAAATAGCTACACAAATAATATTTAGCATGTTAATGTCTCTAGTCACCCAATCATATCACATTGCAAAATGCTTGAAGATCCTTCTCCCAACCCTGCCCTCTATGTTCAAAAAATGTACATGAGCTTTCATATGAAACTAAACAATCAATGTGTCTGGGGGGGTTGTAATCACAGAAGTTTATTAGTGCATTCAAATATCAACAAACCGTTTACAAATTGTTTCAGTATCGCATGTCATGGGATTACATTGAAATAGCATTGCTATTCAATTCTAAAGCATGGTAGATTATTTTTAGAGATCAGATCAATCGCACTTCTCGGCCACCAAATAAACCATATTCTATCGTGTGCACTACATTCGTGAGCCTGGGCTAAATTTACATTTTCCAGCACACTGGACCATAAAAAGTCCAATAAATCTGCTGTCTGTCCTACTGAATGTTCCACATATGAGGTTGCTGAGCCATGGGGTTCTCCCTTCGTAGAGGGATTTAATGGTGAAAGGTATAGCCCGGCCACAACCTTACTTAGCTGATTAAGATACGTGTAGCCTTCCCTACAGTGTGCAGCCCAATGAGGACCTTATGACGGATTAAAATAAACCATTGGGTAATTAACAAGCACAGTGAATCTGCACGAATATCTCCCTCTGTGTACAGCTGGTTAAAACAGATAAAAACACAAACAAATCCATTCTTGAGATTTACACAGCATTATTAAAAACCAAGTGGGACAATAATACTGACAGGCTGGCGTTCCATCACGTTTAGAGCATTTGCAGAGTAATGAGTTGTCATGAGCACAGACTCAGGTGGAGAATATCACATTACCCATGACAACACTTTAAGGGCAGCCATCATTTCATCTTTTTCTATGCAGATGGAGGCAAGTTGATATGGCACCACGTGTTTATTGAGCATTTGTGGCCTACAGACTTGACAGTCAAGTTCTCCTTGACTTTACCTTGGCATGGGTTGTATGAGAACAGATGGGTATGACTGTAGGCAGGAACAATAGGGTGGTTAAAGCAGCCCACAGCTAACCTGTAGAACATTTCTTTTCCACACCTCTATTTCACACCTAATGCCGTCACATGGTTTTGCCACCTTTGGTCAACGTCAACAAAGCAGAAACTACTGCTAACCATTACTTGCACCTTGCAACACCGCACTTGGTTATTATACCCTGACATCAAAACGACAGGTCTTAACTTAAACGTACGTTAAAAGTAAACGTGTGTTCATTTGTCAGCAGGGTAGGTGAGAACACATTCTCCCAGTCGAGACAGCTCAGCTTTGCAGACACGGTAAAAGTTAGATTTAAAGACATAAAAGGAGGTGAATTGCAATACATGTCCGATTCCGTTCCGCAAACAATGGAACGTCCCCTTGAGACAATTTTGCTCAGGTATTATGCAGTCGCATACTCTACAAAACAGAACTACAGTCAGTCAACCCTATAGAATGGCCAAATGACATTCTTTTAGTTATGTCTATTTTGGGCGTCCTAAAATAGCCAGTTGTGTGGTCAGGCATTAGACTGAGGCAGCCGGCAGCTGCCATCATTAGGCAATAAGTGGGTGGGAGGACAAACTAGGCTCGTGAAATGTTGTCTTTAATGTATATCCCCCCCCCCCCTCTACCGCAAGGGCACTGGAAGCTAAATAAGGACAAACACGGCACAGCGTACCCACTCACCCACACCCACACACACGCGTACGCACGCATCCCCACACGCATGCACGCACACATTTCAGGCTAGCATGCTGCCCCGTCAACCTCACTCCTGATTTCTCCCTCTCGTCCTTCAGTGTTCCAGTGCTCTCGTATGCATTCAACGTTTCCGCCCTTCGTTTTTCTTTCTCTCTTCACCTCGTTGCTCTTCTCACCTCACATGCACGCCATTCTTCCTTTCTTTTCATTTTTTTAATACATTTCCCAGCCGTGTTCCATCCTCTGATATCTCATCCTCATTCCCCTCAGTCTTCGCTGCCATGACCCCCTCACCCCCCCTCCCCCCCCACCACGCTCTTTGTGTCGCCATGTGTTGCCAAGTGTTGGCAAGGTCCTGACTGCCAGTCTCGACGGGGTGTCAGCGAACAAAAGAGCAAAGCAAAAGGTCGACTCATCACGCTTGTCAGTCAGCGCTCCCCATCCGTCCTCCTTCCTGCCTCGCTCGAGCGGAGGCTTTGAATGTGCCTCCTTAATAACAACCCACCAATCAGAGCGCAGGGATAAAGTGCTGCAGGCACGGCTACAGTCGTCGTGCCTGTATACGGTGGTTTGTGCCCGACTAAACAATAACCGCAGCAATCGCTGAACGTAGAGAGCCGAAGTCACTTGCGCATTATGGGACACATGTTCGATGTAAATATGTATGGAAGTCAACGGCGAGAATCAAATTATCTTTAGATCCCGTTTGCTTTGTGACACGAAGTAGACATATGATGTTTAACTATTTAAAAGAGAATTCTTTGAGTCAAGAAAGTCTCAGTTTGTGGTGCATTTGTTGAAGTATAAGACATGAAAATATGTTATTAGTAAGACTACGAACCCCGTGTCGCGTAAGTGTCATGACGTCTTCGCGCCACAACTCACAAGCCGAAGAGAGCAGTGTTTTGATGACGTGTGTTCTGCGAGACGAAACACACAAAACTTATTTTTTAAAGATTACTTTACAACAAACTGCAAAGTTTCTGACTTGAACAAGTATATTTTAAATAGACAAACATTATGTGTACGTGTAAACCATTTGTATTCTTGCCGTTGACTAC